>OY101443.1:9624330-9681830 GCA_956483585.1 Gymnocheta viridis
CAAACACTTCAACTTTTGCTGCTCAAATCGTAATTCAGCTGCAAGAAAGACGGAGAAGGATATACAAATATCACTTTTTTTCTTACAGCTGAATCACAAGTTGAGCAGCAAAAGTTGAAGTGTGTGAACCGCGGCTTATATTGTCGGTGACGAATATTTTCTTATTCTGCCTTTCTCCCAGCTGAATTAAACTTTGCAAGGTAAACTTTGACTGTGGAAAAGCCGTCTATCATTTTTGGCATGTATGACGACTTTTCCTTATATCATCAAAATCTCCTGGTATAGATGAAATATCAAATGTTTTAATTAAAATTCTACCTCCAAAGGCCGTAAAGTTACTAGTCATAATATTTAACAAATGTATAAGACTGAACTGCTTCCCAAAACTCTTTGAAAAGGCAAAAGTCATCGCGATTTGTAAACCAAACAAATCCCAAACAAACCCTGAAAGTTATCGGCCAATAAGCTTGTTGAGTAATCTTGGGAAATTATTCGAGAAAATTATTAATAATAGAATTTGTGACTTTACTGAAAATACAAACATGATAGCAGACGAACAATTCGGATTTAAAAAACAGCACAGTGCAGTTCACCAAATAAACCGAATAACTAATATAATTAAATCCAAACGTCTACCTCATCGTCAGTAAAATTTAAAAAATTAAATCTTAACGATTAAAAACGATGTAAAATATCTTGGTGTTTACCTTGATAAGAAACTAAACTTTACAAAACACATAGATGAAATTTGTAAGAAATCATCGAGAACTATTAGAGCTTTATGACCAATTATAAACAATCGTTCTTCTCTCAACTTTTCCAACAAAAATTTTTTATGCAAGAGTGTGATAAGAACGCATTTGAAGAAACTACAAATCATTCAAAACAAATGCCTAAAGATACTAAATAACAAAAACTGGAGATTCCCACTGAACTTCTTCATAATGAAACTGGCTATGAGCGAATTCTCGACTTCATAAAAAAGCTCAACAACAAATACCGCGAATCAATACAAAATTCCTCTTATCAATTGATACAGGAATGCATACAATCGGCTTAACTACAGCACAAAAATAAAATTAATTAAATCGAGAATGGCATGTGTAAGTTTGTTATCCTTTGATATCTTCACAGTATACATGTTTATTTTCCAACTTAATTTAAACTTTTTTTTACACATAAAAAGGTTTTACCTAATTTTCCAATAAATCTTACTTATATTTGTAAATACTTTTTTTTATCAAGATCTGTGATTACCAATGAAATTCGCTGCAGTATCTTTAGATAAAACCTCGAAAATCTAATTTTATATGTAAAGATAAGTTGTAAATAAAGATGAATTTATAAATGAAAAATGATGAAATGTAAAAGTTCTAGGTGTATTTTGACTATGGCGAAATAATCTTATGAGGTGGTTGGTAGTCGCGGCGAATGGATATCAAACTGCATATTTGATAATCGTTATTTCGTTTTGTGGAAATTTTGCTTCATATTTTATATTTTATATAGAGAATAAATAAATGTCACCTAAAAGATTTGAATACTTTAATATGATATCTCACCAAAAGCGAGAATTTTAACTTTAACTTTTATAAATGAAACAAAGGAATTCGGTATTACGAATGTCGTAGTCGAAAGTTAGTCGAATTTGCTAAGAAATCGACAATCATTGCAATATTTCTTAACGATATTTTCTGTGAACAGCAATAATATCACAATATAATTGCAATTTGTGAAATATTGAAATTCAGTTTGTATGAAAGCGACAACGACACTCATAATTATGCCCATTATTTTCTTTAAAGTTGAAAAATCATGCAATTTTTTGCAAGTCGCTCTGAGATATTAGTCATACAAAGAATTTGAATTACTCAATTTGATATTGAATTCGTTTAAGCCAACGTTTCTTGATATGGAAATGATATTCTACTCACTCACTAACTCACGCACAGTGGTGCCAATTAGAAAAAAAGGGTAATAAATCTGTATCTTTGAAACTTGTGATCCGATTACAAAACAATGTATGTAGGAATCATAGAGGAGGACCTAAGCTTTAAAGATTTTTTAATTTGAAGCAGCCTGTTGAAACATACGATGGGCTACAAGGTGTCAAAGTTGACTACCTCGGCCATATTGGTTTCATAGCTTTTACAAATATTATTTGATTTTAACAAATTTGTGCTTTTTTGTAAAGCTTTTTAATAAATAAAGAAAATACATTTTGTTTCACAAAAATTTCTTTAATATTTTCAAAGATATTTGGATTTCAATTTTTAAATTTTGATTTTTCGCCATGACTTTGCTCGCAGTTTTCTCAATATCCTCGGTAATAGCAAAGATAAAATTAAAAAGAAAATACGTTATGATTTTGAATACAATCTCTGATAATTTCCAGAAAAAAATTTTAATTGATCTCAATTCATGTAGTCGTGCAAAAAACAAAGTAAATTTTTTGGAAATGAGAGTGAAAAATGGCTAAATTTTGACAAAAATAGAGCTTGATTGTTCGAAGGTTTTCTCAACATTTTTTAAAACCAAAATTTTTCTTTTTCAATATATCAAAAGGTTAGACTTCAAAAAAGGCTGTAGTAGAAATTTTAAGTCGATTAAAGCATGCACGCTATATCCAGCGTTGAACGAATATGGAGAATTTTTTAACGAAATTCTAAATTAATCGCTGAAGAAAAAATAACGCCCATAAAGTTTTAAAATTTTATTTATAAATTACATTAGATATATTTAATACAATGAATCTGGCTTTTTATTGTTACCCGCCCGGTCAAAAATGTGGCGAGGAGAGCAGATTTACTAAAAATAGTAAAATTTTAAGAAGCATTTAATATTTCGGTATGAAAATTGTACTAAATTTAATTTTTTAATTTTTATTTCTTCACTATTTATTAAAAAACATAGCTATCTTATTATATTAAAAAAATTGCAACGATATATTAAATGGATTTTTTTTCTTGAATTTTCAAATCTGAAAAAATATATGTGAACAAAATACGTATGGGTAATTTTTTAGGGTTTTCAATCAAATGCATTATGTATTTTTAAAAAGGATCTAAATTCATACAAAATATTAAAATACAGTTATCTACCAGTTCAATGGTATATAATACAATATACATGTACGATTTAAAATACTAAATAAAACGGTCACAAAACAGGCATCTCGTGTGAAGTTCAGCTAAAGTGTACCATTTTCAAGTGCTTTTTGAAACTTTGTTTTGCATTTGGTTTTTTATGAATACTAAATATTTTTGTTATATTCAAATATATAAAATAAATATATATCACTTTGTAATTATAAAACTATTGCATGTGAACCTTTTTCAAAGGCCGTTCTTTAATAAATATTTATAATGTTGAATGTTGCAACGGATGTATTTTTATTAAGCTTTCGCGATAATAGACCTTAATTTTAAATTTTTTATTGAAAATTCTGAATCTCAAAAAATCTCAGAATACCGAAAATTTTCGGGATCCCGAAAAATCACGAAAGACCGGGATTCGATTTTTTGAAACTGCAGATTTTGTTCGCTTACATTTTACAATGTTAACTCACTTGTTGCAAATTGCAAAGCCGTTTTTCCTAAGGTAGAACTACGTACATACTCTTACGTAGTATGTAGTATTTTTCCAAATAAACTTGATGTCTTAGTTCATTTTCAGTCACACTCTCGTATCAATTTAATTAATGCATTCTATGTGCCCAAGTATGATCAATCACCCAAAAGCCCTGTACCAACCACTAGATGGGGATCTTGATTAAAGGCTGCTATATATTATTGCGATAACTTTATAGAAATAAGCAGAGTTTTAAATGAGCTTTCTGATGATGAGGCAGAGTCGATATATAATGCAAAGGCTTTATATGAGAATTTATCGTTAAAAACTGATTTATTTAACATACATTAAACTTAATTTTGAATATATTTTCCACAGTATAATCAAATGTTAAACCAAAGGACTTCCTTTACATGAAAGTTTATCCGTCGTCATAGAAGTCGTAAAAGAAAAACATACAAATTTTTAGAATAAAACATTTATTATATTTATTGAAAAACTTCAAAAAGTTCTTAATCGAAATCAACGTTGACCAAGATAAAAAACAAAATATACAGCAAAATCCACTGATGTTGAACGTATCCCAACAGACCTTTTCATAAGCAAAATGTAACTGAATTGTAGAATAAGCTTTACTAAATATGTAAACGCAATGGTTTTAACAAGTAAAAAGTTAAAAATTATGTCATTATTGCTTAAAAAAAACATAAAGCTCTTTTAGCAAACCTTCATTTAGACTTTCATTGCAAGATCTTAATTCTATCGGGAAACGCTCTATATTAGAGTTGTAAATTATCGATGCTTTTGAATACTCGATGTTAAAACTAAAAATAGGCTTTTTGTTTTAAAAAACTAAAGTTTATTAATTATTATCCGGCCTGTTCTGAAATTACGGTGATTTCAAACCACGTGATTTCCAATAATAAATTCTTATTATTGCTTGTTTTATTACTGTTTTTTACGTTTTTGTTGTTCATAATGAAATATTTTATTCGAACTTCGAATTTCATGAATCGCACGATTTACAAAGCACTCAAAGAACTGCTTTTAATTTTTAGAAATCACGTGATTTGAGATCTCGTCAGAACAGGACTGTATATTAAAATATAATTTTTACTTAAAATAAACATTCTAATAATGATATTTTAGCTACAAATTCAATGTTTTTTAGCATCTTCAAGTTGTATGTTTGCATGTTCTTGTGATTTATTTTATAAATACTTTGTAACATAATTAGCTGAATAATACAACTCTCAAAGTGTTGAGTAAATACATTTTAGTATTGATTACTCCTAAAACTACCAGTATTGAATACTCAACACACAAATACTCGTAAGAGATTTTCAATAACTTTTTATAAGCAAACTTATTATAAGCTTATTAATATACAAAATGGTAACAGTTTTCAAATTGTGGTTTGAAAATGTTTCACATTACAATCGTTTTTACAGCCGTGGAAAACCATTCGCAAGTATGGTTCCAACAAGATGGAGCCACAGCGCACACTGCAAGGGACACAATGGCTCTTTTACGAGACATCTTTGGTGAACGAATTATTTCGCGTACAAATGATTTTAATTGGCCTCCGCGTTCACCGGATTTAACCGCTCCAGACTGTTTTCTTTGGGGTTATTTGAAAGGAAAAGTCTACATGAATAAGCCCAGAACCATCCAGCAATTAAAAAACAATATACGCGACGAAATAAACAACATAACACCTGAAGTTTTGCGAAAGGTGATGGAAAATGTGTTGGAAAGAGCACGAATATGCGAAGCAGCAAATGGCCACCACTTGCGAGATATTATTTTTCATAACTAAACTTAAAATATTCCCCATTTATAATCTGTATTAAAAAAACATTCTAATTATGTCTTAAATAAAAAAGTTATAAGCAATTCAAACCCCTTCGTTAATTTTGCGCCACCCTGTATAAATAACAATTTAACAAATATGCTTTCAAATGACTTATGCTCGCTTTAGTCTTGTAAGTTTTTTTTTGAGAATGTTTTCCAGTTATTTGACGCGTGCCTAAATTTTTAATTATTAGTTAAAGTTTTCAGTTTTTTGGGTTTTGTTCGAACAATTAAACAGTGTAAAATTAAAAAAAAAAGAATTTTTATATTAAGGTAAGCCGGTAGAGCATTTATAGTGGAAGGAATCGGCGGAGAAGAAGACTGCGTGAAGCCTATAAGAGGTAAAGTATTTCATATATTGTATTCTTTAATATTTACAGATGCTGCAATTTCTATTGGAGTGGGAGAGGACGAATTTGTGAAAAACTCAAAACCTTTCTTTCACTTCGTCAAAAACAAGAGTCCCGCAAGAAATATGTGGGTAAACAAAAAAAATAATTTATAAATATAATATTTTATGAAATAAAAAACAAATAAAATTCTAATGAAAAAAATTACTACATTTCATGGTGTAATAAACAGGTGGCCATATGATAATTTTTTGCTCTAGCATTGTTTTTCCAATCTTATGTCAGTTTTGTTTATATTAGAGATGGGCACCGCTCACGTCATTAGCGTGGCTCATCGTAATTAATTTTTGTTTCAATTACGTGAGCATGCACGAACGCGAGTGCAAAGAAATTGAGCGTGCATAAGTAGATTTTTGACGTGATTGTTTCGTGATTTCTTTGCTATATTATTTTTTTTTGGTATACTTTTGTAATTAATATTTCTATGTGATGAGTGATAATAATAATATAGAGTCCGCAATCTAACGTTTTTTTTCAACTACTGCTTATTTCGTGAATGGTAAACACTTAGCTCATGTCTGATTTGACAGATAATTAGTTTTATCCTTCCGCTGAACGAATATGGTTGTGTATACGTTTGAACAACGCTGGGAAATATTGCCCGCGATCGACTTACAGAAGATGCCGATTTTGCCAAAAAAATCATCTTTTCAGATGAAGCTCATTCTGATCTTGGCGGGTATGTAAACAAGCAAAATTGTAGCATTTGGTGCACAGAAAACCCGCACGCATACACTAAAAAGCCGACGCACCGAAAACGAGTCACTGTTTGGTGCGGATTTTGGTCCAGAGGCATAATTGGGCCATTTTTCTTCGAAAATGAGCAAGGAGTGTCCGTTACAGTCAATGGCGATCGTTATCGGGCCATGTTGAACGAATTTTTGTTCACAAAAATTTAAGAGGAGGATATTGGCAACATTTGGTTTCAACAGGACGGCGCTACGTGCCACACAGCCGAAGCTACACTCGATGTTTTGCGCCCTGTTTTCAAAAAAAAAAAGTTATCTGGCGGACCCTATACATATTTTTTTAATTATTTAAAATTTTGTTTTTTTCGTGAGTGTGAGTTTTCGTGATTGTGCGTAACTTCTTTTCCTACTCACGTTAGCATGCATGAACGAAAGCCAAAAATATAAGGACGTGCATGAGTAAAACTTTTTATCGTGAGCGTGAGCGAGAAATCACTCACGATCCCATCTCCAGTTTATATTTACAAAATATCCAAGCTTTGGTTTGTTCAATTTGTGTTTATTTTTTAATTAAAATTTTCAATAATTTCTTATAGATACTTATACATTTGTGTTTGTTTTGAGAGTGGCACTACTACCTTCTATATGGACCGCAAATACTTTCAAAGTAATACACACTTCCTTGTCTAGCCCATTAGTAGCGTCCAAAAAATTCAATGGTTTCTCTTAACCTATTTTATTTAATTTTTGTTTACAATAATTTATGACAAGAGCTTAGACTTTACACAAACAAAAATTCCTTTTTTGTTGTATTGTTGTAGTTGTTTATTTCATCATGCTACAGTTCTTCAAATATTATTTGGTTATATTCTTAAGCTTACAAAAAAATAATGAAGGTAAGCTTATTATAAACATGATTCGAAAACTATTTTTCTGTAAGTTTATTCTATAATTAAACTTCTTAGCTTACATTATATTATAGACAAGTAATACTATCGCAAGGGTTCAGTTTTCATTATTAAACAATTTTTAATAAGCCTTTTATAATAGTAATCACAACACTTTTCTAAACTTAAGGCTTATGTTAGTAAGCTTCTAAATTGTTTTGGTTTGTTGGGATATTTTCAATATAGTCGATCGTTTTTTGATACAATCAAAGATGCTTTCAATTTGAAAATTAAAAAAAATATATATGATTATACTTTGTAATAAACATTTTTTTGTTTAAATAAAACTGATTAAAAGTTATTAGTCTGTGTTTTTTCGGTTGCATATTATTGTGCATATTTTAATTAAAGATTTTTTTTAGGAATATTTGCATGCATATTTAAATAATTTTTGTGCATATTTAAACTTGACCTGGTTATGAGTATATTATCAACCAAAATTTAATTTTTCACAATTGACATCTTGTCAATTTAGCAGTGTTGGTATCTCTAGAAAGAACAAAAGCACCGTAAGCTGTTCCAAAAAGTGTGAAAAGCGCTAAAAATTTCCAAAAAAAGGGTAAAAAGCATCATAAATAATAGAGGGTGTCCGCCGGAAAGGTATACTACTTTGTTTTGCCGCCATTTTGGTAAACGTTAGTCTTGACAGTTCATATTTGACAGTCGTAAAGTAGACATCTGGCGAATTTGTTATGGAAAAATATTCGATAATACAACGTGTTTTAATCGTTAAAACATTTTATCAAAATCAATCATCGAATACTGCGACGATGAGAAAGTTACATGAAATTTTTGAAAGAAACAACGTCCCAACGAAACGCACTATTTATCGTGTAGTGAATTATTTCGAAGAAAGAAGGTCTGTAAGTAATAGGCCTAAGCATGGACCGCAACGCACCACAAGATCGTTTGAAAACATTACTGCTGCTTAAGAAAGTGTTCAAAACAATTCATCAACCTCAATTCGACGCCGTGACCAGGAGTTAGTTTGGTCTTCAGAGAACAGAAACCGACGAAGAAAAAAAAAATTATATAAATGTAAATACTAACTTGTTAGAGTTCACGTTCGCGCTAAAAAAAAAACTTATTAAAAAAGGGCACTAACTAGGCTTGCCAGGTCCGATTTTCGAAAAAGCTTGACATTGTGGAAAAAATCTTGATTTCCAAAAAAAGTATTGAGACTACCAAAAATAAAAACCGAATAATATTTTGAAAACAAAAATAAATTTATTAAAAATTCAGGTACAAAAAATGTTATTATTTATATTAACTAAAAATTAAATAATTAACAATTTTATTCCGTTCAAAAGTTTTATTTGTCTCTTTTTAGTTAAAAAATTTTTTTTGAAACGGTTTTCGCCAATGCGATATTTTCTTCAGTTTGCAAAAAGCTTTGAAAGTTTTTACAATTTTCGCTAAAATTTATTCTTATCATTAACTCTGCTTTCATGAGATCAAAAGACATCCTATTTCTTTCTTTTGAATACATTGCATTTTTCTTAGAATTAAAAATTTTTACATTTAATTTTGCAATTATTTTCGTTTGTTTATTTTATTAGCTGGTCGGCTGCTGCTCTGCTGTCTAGTTACAAGTGAGGGGAAAAAATAATGCTGACTATAGGGGGAAATTTACTACTAATATTGATGATAGATGTAGTATGTGAAATTTATAAAAATTTATATAATATGAATGAATTCGCAAATGATAAATCTTACAAAGTAATTGTTTTTAATTTGAGTTTATACTAAAAAATTAAACCAAATTTTGCAAATTTCTTTTAGCTTGAGAATTACAATTTTATCCTGATTCTTGAGAAGCCGTAAAAAATCTTGAGAATAAAGCTAAATCAAGCTCATCTGGCAAGCCTAGCATTAACGCACGCGTTGAAAGGTGGTCACTAAATGAAGACTATTGAGGATCAAAATACTGATCTCATCAACTTTTATGTATTACATAAACAGAAATTAAAGTATTTTGAATTGAAGCTTAATCCTACTTGTGTTTAAAACTACCATTATTCTTATTTTAACTCAAAAGTGCCGACCATTGGTGCATTTCGACTTTAGGAGCATTCACCCTACTTTTTTATTTTTCCATTGTGATTTCAGTTAATTAAAAACTTTAAACTCGTTTTCTGAAGAACGAGTTTTTTTTTGAGATATGACTACCTTGCAATAAAGGAGCGATATGTACTTGTATTTGGTTGCATGGCTTTGTGTTTGGTTTGCATGTGGATCCAACAAAGAACACAAAAATGTGCCGAAATAATCTTTGCGTATGCAGAAGAGCAACCAAGTGTAAATGAAAATTCAAAAGACTTTGTCAAAGTAAACTTTGCCTGTGTCAAAGGGGTCTTACAACCTGAAAATTTTATTTTATAAATTGTGTATGGGATGTGTACATTTATACATACATACATATCGTCATATGATTTCAATAAAGCCCTAAGTTACAAAAAATTCAAAAACGACTTCTTGATAGATTTCGATCCACCATATCAAAATGCATGCCCCTGGAAAATTGTATTTATTAAAATTGTACTAATTCGTCAATAAGAAATAAGCTTAAACTAAAAAAATTTTGTTTAAATTTTCGTATTAGAGAGTTTTTTGCTTGTCCTCTAAAATTTTTTCAATGTAACTTAGGGCTTTTATGAATTCAGATGACGATATGTATTTGTACGAATGAGGGAAGAAAACCTATTTCAAGAGCACTATGTGCACTCCCCTCTCGCCAACACAATAAGAATTGCTGCGAAATCGTGTTTCTTCGCAAAATTCTACTTCCCTTTCTAAACAAAATTCTTAATCGCCTCTCTTTTAAATTTTCATTTCTGTTTAGACAGAGAAAGTTTAGTTTTATAAATTTTGTCAAACTAGGTACAACAGCAAATACTTCAGGTACATATAAATTAGGGACGCATCGACATGCCTTTTTGCTGATACGATATTACAGCGTAAGAGATTATTAGTTCCTATTCAAAATTGATAATTATTCACCCTTATTCCAGTTGTCAACATCGCCGTCACGTCAATACCAAAAAACTGGGGTTTGTCTACCCGTTGTCGAATACAACCGCCTACAGTTGTCAACATCGACGTCACGTCAATACAATACCGAAAAATTGGAGCTTGTGTACTCGCTCTCGAGAACAATTTTGTGCTACTGATAGTCTATTTCTGTTCTCTAAGGTCTAGAAAATAACAAGAGCCTATCAATAGTAGGCGGTTGTATTCGACAACGGGTAGACAAACCCCAGTTTTTTGGTATTGACGTGACGGCGATGTTGACAACTGGAATAAGGGTGAATAATTATCAATTTTGAATAGGAACTAATAATCTCTTACGCTGTAATATCGTATCAGCAAAAAGGCATGTCGATGCGTCCCTAATTTATATGTACCTGAAGTATTTGCTGTTGTACCTAGTTTGACAAAATTTATAAAACTAAACTTTCTCTGTCTAAACAGAAATGAAAATTTAAAAGAGAGGTAACTAAAAAAAATTTGATTGAAGTAAACTTTCCTTGTGTAAAAGTTGTTTTGTCACCCTCATAAAATCGACTGATCTTTAACTTGAGAAGGGTAAGTAAAACTCATTTTTCATCTTCATACATATGTATATGTACATACATACATACATACATACATACATACATATGCATGCATGTAGGTACTTTCTTGAGAATACGTGCCTACTAGCGTACATACATACATAAGTACATACTTATTGATAAACGTATGCAGGGCACCTGTCTTCTTAATAAAATAAAACAAAATGAAAGTTTTCTATAGGTAATGATCAAAGTTAAAATATGTATGTATGTATCTTCATAGCAAATAAACACTTTATTTAATATGCATACATATGTATGTATGTACATTCACACAAACTTAGTAAATACCTAAATAGTACGAATGTAAAATGACCTCGTTTTAAGCCAAATTAAATAAAAATAAATTAAAAGCGATTAAAAACAAACGACACAAACACAATGGAACAGTCAGACAGACACAAGCACATTATTTACGAAATGAAGAATCGAGAAATTGTCACGAAGACTTTTAAACAAAAGGCCAACAACTACAGCTACTTCGTATAACAAAAAATTGCACAAAAACATGGTCGGTCGGTCGGTCGTTTGTCTTCGTTCTCGCATTCTAGAAGGATGGAAAAAATTAGTGCTGAAAGGGCAACATGAAAATGTGTCCTTGAATAGTAAAATATCAATAAATTTCAAGAATATGCCTACACACATTCATAGATAAGTTGTATGTATCTACATACATACATATGTGTGTATGTACATACATATGTAGGTACAAAAACAAGTTTATTTATAATCAATTATTTGGAAAAATACAGCAAATTATTTACAACACACGTCTAATTGTTTATTTAAATTATTAATTAAATACTTATGTACATGTGTACACACATAATTGCCTTAACATTTTATTTGGGGTTTTTGGGAGTCGACAATGTTTTCGTTTCATTATTTTAAGTACATATTTTTATTATAAATTACAATAACAAGATGTAGAAAAACAACAAATGCCGCTAAACAACAACACAACAGCTGTTCTTTTATTATACATTTATTTAATTATTATTTTTTTCGCTTTTTGGAAATGCAAGGAGAATAAGAGTGTAAATCATATCAAAAAATACACGAAGTTTCTTGAAGAGAAAAACACGAAGTCGTACACATCGTATTTTTGTTTTCTGTGTACCATAGTGAGGCCAAACGCCGCTTCGCATTAACAACATTGCAAATGAAGAGTTTAGTTCTGTTTCCAACCCCGACGAAGTGGGTCTACTAACGTCGCGTTTGTCATTTACAAAAGCAAAAACAAAAAAGGAAATTAAACAGAATGTTTGAGCATAATTAAATTGCCACAACAAAATTCAAGAGCAACTAAGCCAGAAATGTTAGTAAATAAAGAGTAGAAGCAACGGCCACTGTTAATTTTAACATGCTGAAATTAACAGAGTGAGTGGCTAAAGGCAAAGAGTAATTTTCTTTATTAGCTTAACATTATCTTGTGTTTTGTTTTGTATTCTCGATGTTTTTTTTTTTGTTTAAACTTTGACAGATTTTGTTTTATTACGCGAGTGTAGTAAAAGACGACGTGCATTCATTAACGCAAGCAAGTGAAAAATTCTTTTTTTTTTGTTTTTAAATAATTTTGTTATTTAGAAGTAATTATGAACTTCAAACATTGTTAGTTTATATAACTATACATTTTAAGCAAATAATAATGTAACGTTTAATGCAAAATATCTGAAGTTACACAAAGTTTTTTTTCCAAATTACTTTTTGTTATAATGTTCGTCGTGATTTCTTTATAGCGTCTTAAATGCTTATTCATTTTGCTTTTTTTAAACAATTGTTGCAAATTGCCTTCTCTTAATTAGAGCTTGTGAACAATTGTGTTTGTTAAGAAAATGTTAAATTTGTTTTAAGTGTGGAAAAGTTGATTTTCTTTTTTAACATTTTTAGCTTTAACCATTAATTGTTTTAATTTTTCTACTTAGCTTCTTGTCGTGTTGCGTTTTGGGTTTATTTTTCTTTGGCATTTGTTTTTGTCTACTTTGTTCGTTTTTCATTCGGTTTGCCAATTACGTTGACGACTAAAGACATCGTTAATTTCCGTTTTGTTGCGTTTCCTTTTCACATTAAAACAATGATAATTTTTTTTCTTTTGAAGGTTCATTTATTTTTCTTTCCAAACAAATATTTTATGGAAAAAAATGGCTGTCGTATTTTTAAACAAAATAAACCGTAAATTCTCTTTGCTCAACACTCACTCTACTAGTTTCGAATGCTCCCGCAAAAGTGAAAGAAAACAGTGTATTAAATTAGAAAAAATATTTTTTTGTTTGTCAGTAGTGCCTACATACATATAAGCAAGTGCAAGCTATAATGAATTATTCATATAAATATGTGTGCATTACTAATTAATATTTTTTTCTTCAGCATATAACCATAAACTATTTAGATAAAACTACTTTCATTTGATATTGAAAAAAAAATAATATATATTATATACCAATGCAAATTGTTTTTGCAAAACTAAATGAATGATTTAAGGAAATAAAAACCATTTAAATACATCAAAACTATTAAGATATTAAAACTTCTACAACTATAATAAAAACTTGGAAACATTATTTGTCGTCGCTGCTATTATGAAAATAAATGTCAATTGCAAATAATCTTGGTGCACACACTTAACAGTTGTGAGAGCGTGTGCGAATGTGTGATTTGTTTTGATTTTTCTTCTTGACTTTTTGTTTTTGTGTGTGTTTACTCCCCCATTTTGTTTATTGGGGAAAATCTTTAGCTAATGAAAGCTTTAAACATACACATGATTTTTAAACCATAATTAAGGATTACAATTCTGCTTCGAAACGTGGAGAACAACAAAAACACAACAAATTCTAATAAAATGGTGAGTAGTTAAGAAATGCAGCCATTCATATGTATGTACATATGTGCATAAATATGTAAGTATGTATGTTAAGCTGAATTATGTAATTAATCTGTAAGACATATTAATAAATTGTCTAATTGGAATTCTTCCTTATAAAAATTGATTTTAACTAGAAGTTTTTGTGTTTTTATTATACTCATTTTGTAAAGTTAAAAAGAAATTAAGGATCTAATAGACGGAATGACATACGTTTGGAGCACCGGTGAGTTCATATCGATTTAGTCGATGTTCAGTTCCACCATGTTAAACTCTTATGGCCTTATTCTTAAATGAATATTATAGTTATAGCAGGTTTCTTTTAGGATTTTATTATTAAAAACCCGGTTCTAATGCAAACATTAAATAAGATCGTTAATAAGTTGGTAGGAATGTATGTACATATGTATGTGTGTACCTATAACAAAATAATTTTTATTTCTTAAGTGATAAGTGCCGAGCGAGGTGAATCGACTAACCCAGGCAGGTGTCGTTAATAGGCGAGCTTATTATTTTCTGCTCATTTCTTATGGTCTACATAAATGTCAAACTACATATAAAAAAATGTAAACAAATATTTGTTTACATTTTTTATATGCATATATTTGTGTTTGAATTCGCGTTGTTTTGCAGTTGCTGTAGTAACACCAACTGGTGGTCAGTTGTTCGCCTTAGGTATAATATTTGATAAGATTTGATTAGATCGATAATTTTCAAACATATTTGACAGTGAAAAGTGGCAGAGAAATGACAGGTGAAATTTGTATGTACTCAAATATTAGTGAATGGTAAAAAAACAGAAAATCGACTTTCGACTTTTCGATCAACTATTTTCTGTTCCGATTAATTAAGCGATTAATCGTAGGCAAAAATCGATTATTTTATAGTCGATTTGTAATTTTTCTTTCCTTTAATTAAAATTTATTGTTTAGTGTTTTATTTCAAATTCTAAGTAAAACTTAAAATTGTACTTATTAACTGCCTGTCCCAGTAAATTGTAAAGAAAGTTTCTTCCGTAATTAATATTGAAAACAACAATAAAAAAATATTGTTTTGTTTTCTATAAAAAGAGCTATATAAATTAATTTAATTTTTCTCCAGCTATAGGTCAATTTTTTTTATAAAAAACGTTTGTAAAATGTTATTAATTAACCGATATTTCGCCACATCCTTTTGTGGCTTCTTCAGGGAAATATGAATATTTTTTTTTCAAACGTTTTTCAAATATCAAACGTTTTTTATAAAAAAATTGACCTATAGCTCGAGAAAAATTAAATTCATTTAAAAAAAAGGTCGAAAAATATATAAGAATAAGAGCTACATATATTTAACATAAAATTAAAGTGGGCCTTTCGTCCACTTTTAAAACGGAATCAATTGTTTTGATCACACTCCTCATACAATATTTCTTCAATATCAAAGTTTGTTGTTTCTCCTTTTTAGGCAAAAGAAATTTTATAGCATTTTTGCAGATGATTGGCCAAAGTGGATGTGCTTCCACATCCAAATGGAGTATCTGCACTTTTTTCCATTTAAATTTTTTTTAAAGTAGTGCCAAACATGGCTCGGTGGCACTTTTAACAAAATGTTATATGAATATATATATGTACATAAATGTTATCTTTTTCACGAGAGTTCACATTTTAATTTATGATACACCGAATTACAATTTTATTATGCTTCTTTATTTTGTTTTCACAAGAATTTGAACAATTCAAGTTCAGTTTATGTTAGACGACTATCAATTAAGATTTGTTCCATTGGTTTTATTTTGTTGCATCACAAGAACATACAAACATACAGCTTGAAGATGTTAAAAAATAATTTAATTTGTAGTTAAAATATCATTTTAGAATGTTTATTTTAAGTAAAAATTATATTTTAATATACAGTCCTGTTCTGACGAGATCTCAAATCACGTGATTTCTAAAAATTAAAAGCAGTTCTTTGAGTGCTTTGTAAATCGTGCGATTCATGAAATTCGAAGTTCGAATAAAATATTTCATTATGAACACCAAAAACGTAAAAAGCAATAATAAGAATTTATTATTGGAAATCACGTGGTTTGAAATCACCGTAATTTCAGAACAGGCCGGATAATAATTAATAAACTTTAGTTTTTTAAAACAAAAAGCCTATTTTTAGTTTTAACATCGAGTATTCAAAAGCATCGATAATTTACAACTCTAATATACATAGAGCGTTTCCCGATAGAATTAAGATCTTGCAATTAAGTCTAAATGAAGGTTTTCTAAAAGAGCTTCAGTATTTTTTAAGCAATAACGACATAATTTTTTACTTTTTACTTGTTAAAACCTCAACTCATTGCGTTTACATATTCAGTTAAATATTAATTGTTTTATTAAAAATACATTTATGGGAAAAAGTGCGATTGTAAAGTTAAAAAACTAAAATAATTTTAATAATTAATGTTTGTACGTAATTAGTTGAACTGTTTTGGGTTTATGTTGAAAGGAATTGTTTGGCTTAAGTTCAAATCTGAGTTAAAGGAAAGTAATGTTGGAAAAAACGTTTCATCAGACTAGCAGAACGAATCAGTAAATTTTATTTTACTTGTTTTTATTTTATTTAATGCCAGGCCCACTATGTCGATCGAATTCTTAAATTTTGTTTTAGTTTTAAATGTAATTGTACGAAAGCACGGCAGTTATATTTGAAATTTGTTAATTGTCTATTAGAAGTTAGAGGTTATGCCTTTTTTTGAAGCTCTTCTTTGGAAGGCTAGAGCAATATATGTATGTATATTTGGATAAAAAATAAGTTATTACAAGCAGAAATTTGACGGCGTTTTGCATATCAAAAAATTATTACATGAAAAAATAAACAATGATGAGTAGTTTTATCTACCAACAGGCATTATAAAATGATAAATCCCACGTGTAAAAATATAATGTACTGCACAAAACCGACCAAATATCAATAGAAAGTCCTAACACGTTTAAGATAAGGACACAGTAAGCTAACACACCAATATCATCTGAAGAAAGAAAATGTTACACAAAATGTTACTGCTACAATAATCAAAATCTCTCAAAAAACTTGCTGGAATCAATAAAAGCATAGGTTGCACAGGCTGCCGATTTAAAGCAACCGGCCCACTTGGGTCCAGAAGAATAGGTCCCTTTGTGATAAAAGCATTAGATTATACAAGTACTCCTATCAAACAACACCTTTACCTATCGAAATATTATTAGGAAATTTATACAGGCATGTTTTGCAAATCGAGTAATTTAAAATCGTACGATTTCTCTAAACAATATCATTAAAAAAAGCTGATTTGTTTATGATATTTTGAATTTCTTCTGTGATTTTGATTTTTAAAATATTGTATTGTAATCTTCCCCCCTAGATTCCCCACGGACTTACTACACAATAGATTTGAATACAAAAAGATAAATGATTTGACGCTGTCATTTAATGAAAAATGCAGATTGTCTAATTTTGAAACAATAAGAAATTTACTGAACTTTACTAAGAATCTTACTAGAGATTGTTTTACCAAATTTCTTATAACATTTTGAAAGTTTGTTAGAGGTTTTTATGACAAATTTTCCTCAAGACGCTATTATTAACAGTTTCCTTATTCAATTATAAGATTTAATTGTTGTAGTACGCTGAAGTAAAATCTCATAACATTGTACCTTATTTAGCTTATAAGATTCGCGAATAAAACATTTTAATAATAATAAAAAAAAATATTGTCCTCGAATTTTAAATGTGCGACTTCAGAAGTTCAATTTCAATTGATACTATTTGTATTATGAAATCACTCCTTTCATAGAACGGGCCCGAAATTCATGTTTAATTTTTGAATTATTATAAAATATAAATACTTTTTCTTTTAATGCAATTTACCAATTTAATTTACCAAGTATAGTATTTTTTGTTTTTGCGAATATAGAGAATAAAATTCTTTGTATTCTCTATTATCACTAAAGGTTCATGAAAACTAAGATGATCGAGAATTTAGCGATACTTGCTTATTTCCTGCCAAAAATTAGAATGATATAAAAAAATAACGAAGTCTCGTATTTGTACAAGCCAGAAATAAAGTAAAAGATTTCATTTGTGAGTTAGATTTCTTAAGGATTACAACACAAAAAGACGTTCAGTGTAAAATAAATAGTGAAAATTTAAAACAATATGTTGAGGAATTAATCAAATTCGGATTTCTATTATATTTAAGCTTTGAATACAATATTAATAACAATAATAAATTTAATAATAAATATCACTAAAAGTACAAATCAGTAATATTGATAGATATTAAATATATCGTCATATGAATTCATAAAAGCCCTAAGTTACATTGAAAAAATTTTAGAGGACAAGCAAAAAACTGTAATATGAAAATTTAAGCAATATTTTTCAACATTTTTTAGTTTAAGCTTATTTCTTATTGAGGAATTAGTACAATTTTAATAAATACAATTATCCAAGGACATGCATTTTGATATGGTGGATCGAAATCTACCAAGAAATCGTTTTTGAATTTTTTGTAACTTAGAGCTTTATTGAAATCATATGACGATATGTATTACATAAAATGCACTGTAGTTTGAAATATGTAGTACATACATACTTATATAAATATAATTAAATAAAATGAATTTTTTAGGTTATAGAAACGATATAAGTTGTTTAATTTTGGGAATATTGAGAAATTGAAACAAAATACAATACATGCGGTCTGCAACTATTACTAATTATAGTAAAGATTATCATTTAGCGATATCGAAAATATACTGCTCACAATATGTATAGATACTGTTTTTCGATATCGCGAAAGTTATCTTCCATAAAAACTTCGCAATATTTGATACGCACATTTAGCAAGATTCTTTAGCGAATCTTCGAAATCGAAAGTATTTTTTGTCACAAAACTGAGCGACACATTAACTTTTTTCGATTAATTTTTGAGTATTATTCTCGAAAGTTTTACACGATAAATGTTCGAGGTATATTCGAAATCGATATCATTACCGAAAGTCTTGGGCAAGTGGGTACCGGAGGAGAAAAACGTATAGATAGTTCTGATTTAAATCGCAAAGAAAGAAAATCGATTATAAAATAAAAATATGATAAAAGCTACTACAAGAAAACCAGTAAAATTGAATAATATGTAAATGGTAGTTTATTAAAAATAAGTAAGAACAATAGCAAACACACACACATTATGCATACATACATATTTAAATGTGTATGTACATACATACATTCATACAAATGTATAACATACATAAATCCTATTCTTCATTTGTGAGTTTCTTGTGTTTTCACAACAACACATTTTATATTGTGGACGATTGGGTTTTCTTTTTATTTCCCATTTGCCAAAAAAAAGGAAATTTATCTAAGCATGAAAACCGCCCTTATTAACATTTTTCATTTTACCAAACTTATACATCTTTTAATATTGTACTCGTAAGTATATTAACAGAGAAATTCCACACAGCATCTGTTGATAAGCCTGACCTTTCTAACTGAATATAAATTGTTTGTTTATGCGAAATAAACACATGGATACGACATCATACATACGTACATGCGTACGTAGGTAAATTTTTATTTATGAACTTGTTTGTATTATTCGTTCGTATGCGTACAAGAAAGTACACAAAGTAAAGTTTTCAGGTCTATTACTTTCTCTACCCTAAATAACTATTATATAAATAGGTAAAGACAAATTTTTGGATGCCTTTTTCTTCTATGTTTGCCAACCGATTTTCTTAATCTTTTTTTACCAAATGGTAGTCAATATTGAGCTTTAGTGACCCGACTGTATATTATTTAAATCGGTTCAGTATTAAAGGAATAAAAGGCACCTAAAATTCACATTACCACAAAAGTTAAAAATACACACGTTCATTCACTTGTGTAAGTATTTGTTGAAGAAAAAACATAAGCAAAATAATGAGAGTGGTTAAAGAGTAACTACATATCTAATAACGAGTGAAGTTAAAAAATAAATCAGAATTGAAAGAGATGAGAATTAAATATGGATGTACATCATGAATCAAGTAAACAAAACTGCGCACTCAGCCGTACAAAAAAAAAATCCACTTCGTATCTCCGTCATCATAGAATACAAATGAGTGTTTGTTGTAAAAAGTGGAAGAGATTTTTGGCGAAAAACTGGAAATAACTAGTAAATAACTTCTAAACGGGTGGATCGATTTGAACAAAATGTTAAATGGACAGAAAAGTGATGCAGTCGAGTAAAACTTTTCAGTTTGGCCTTGAAGCTATTTGAGGAAGAGCTTCCTCGGGCTTTACATTTCGGCTTGCTTTCTATACACAAATGTACATTTGCTTACAACACATATTCTATGTCTACGTCACACACAACAAATTAACGGACCTGCGCAATGTGCAATCTTGATTTCTTGATTCATGGATGTACATGTTCATTACATTTTTGTTTTATTCGGGAAGAAATTTGCTTATGCAAATGCTTTATGTTTACTTAATTATAGCTAGAATATGGTCGATTGCGTGGGTCGTCAGAAATACTAGTTAAAATAAAAACCCCAATTTAAGTTTTTCTTTTTTAAATTTAATCGTCGAATTTTTTTGTTTTGTTATACGAATCCATACATATTTCTTTTCATATGACTTCTAAATTCTTCCTAATATGACACCCCTTAAACCCAATATGGAGGTCTGTGCAATCGTCCAAGTCATTTAAATTCGGGGAGTGGGGAGTGCATAGTGTATCTTAAAAGATAAAACTAATTAAAATAAAATTAATAATAATATTTATTATTCTTATATATTTTTTCGACCACACAAGGATGTGGCGGAATATCGGTTATCTAATAAAATTTTATAAACATTTTTTATAAAAATTGACCTATAGCTCGAGATAAATTAGATTCATTTAATAATATTTATTTTTGAAAAATCTAAAAGCAGTTTTTATTTTTTTGTCGGTTTACATAAAATCTAATCAGGGTTGTCACAGAATCTAATGTTGTCGGAATTGGATTTGAAAATACGACAAAAAATACTTTTGTGTGTGATGAATTTCAATGTTATCGGTTTTATGTTAAAAGTAGATAGTAATTCTAGATTGAACATAAAACCCATAAAATTGAAATTCATCATACAAATTATTTTTTTTTTTCATCGCCTTTTCAAATCCAATTCCGACAACATTGGATTCTGTGACAACCCTGAATATGTAATTTGCGCAAACATATGAGACCCTATGCATTTAAGGGTTAAGAAGCATTCTTTACTTATTCCCAAAACAGCCTATAAATTTTAGAATATATTTTATTGTTATGAATTTTTATATGCAAATTTAATAAGCTACAGGATTTCGAAAACATTTATACATTCGTCCTGCTGATATGAATTTTTTTTAATGGATCTAATAAAAACTCAGCTTTGGTTTGGGCGAATTTTTCAATTTTCGTTGAACAACGGCTTCTGCTTAAAAAAAGTGACTCCGATCATACACTACTTACAACATCTGTAAAACGTTGTTAGTTCTCTAGGGTTAAGAAAGGGTTTTTTTTTGCTAATATGTACTTGTTAAACAATATATGTATGCGTACACTAATATTAACACCGCATTCTTTACGAGTTTTAACAGCTAGCAAAACTTTAATAAATGAACATTTTCAAATATGGGAATTAAAATATATTTAGAAACACATGGCGTATGAGTACTAACAATTGCAAATGCAGAGGTTCCTAAACAGTTTTTTTTTTAATGTGTGTCACTGGTAATTATTTAAGGTTGTTTTATTTTTGTTTTCTTATTAAATATTAGAAAATATATATTCGCCTTTTCATTATAAAATCAAAATACACAAACCTCACAATTAGGGGAACAAAAAAGACAACATATTGTCATATACATATGTTGTTGTTAATTACGTTGTACATAGTTTCTTTTACTAAAGCGAATTCATAGCAGGTAATCTCGATAGCTCAGCTGGTGTATTGTGTATTGTGTATTATCATTTTTATTTTCAAAATGTGTTTTTTTAATTAAAAATTAAAATTGTCGACTTTTCAATTCTCAGTGAACAGTTTATTTTCAAGGCGAATTCATAACAGGTGAACTCGAAAGCGTAGCTGACTCATTGTGTTGTTCATTGTCAAAATGTGCTTCTTGGTACATTTTTCTGGTTTTAAATTCGCCTTGAACAGTTTATTTTGACATCTAAGAATGATACATCCCAAGGCGAATTCTATTGCGACTACCTGTATGCATTTGTCTTGGTTTATTTTGATATCCCAGATGTATGGATGTGCATTGGTTTCACCGACAAGAAGGTTTCGCTGAGCTGAGGCTAATTGATGCTCAGATCTGGCGCCTGCCTTTAGTATGAAGTCCAAGTTAATCTTACGTTACACCTTTGGTGTATGACATACCAAGAGACTGCATTTGGGGATTTGGAAATCCTAGATAAGTGAGGAACAATACTGTCTGTCGCGATATTGTTGCAGAAATCATCGGTACAGATTTATACGGTCTAAATTTTGGCTTTGCACTATCCTTACTGAAGATGTTGCCTGCCAAGCTATGGTCACTGTTGGCAGCCGTAGGTGATCTTTGTATGTCCACTTTTTTTTTGGATTCAAAGGTAATGAACTTGGCAAGTATCTGCAAAAAGCTCACAGGATTTTTCTTATGCGGCAATCAAAGTAGCCAATACGCGGCAATTTATTTAATTAGTTTAATTTTTTGTGTGTGCCGATTGTTTTGTGTACCATAAACATATTTTTAGCGTTAACCCTTAAATGCGTGAATTTTTTTCGCTTTGGAAAAAATATATTATTTAGACAGAATTAATGCAAAAAAAATTTTTTTAATTTTATTTTTATTTTTTTTCGGTTAAATTTATTAAGTGTAAAATACATCACGTAGATTGTATTTATTTTACTATAATAAGCAGTGAGCGATTAATAATAATTTAGAAGCCAATTAAAACCTACGATGCGGAATTACATCAGTATGCTAAAGAAAAAAATTGCACGTAAAACAAAACAAACTAAAAACTAGCATAACAGCTGTTTGCTGGTGTTGCCGTAAGTTAGAACAATCGTATGATTCATTCTTCGCTAATCTGCGGCAGTCAAATTTTTATAAAATGGGGCAATCATGTGACTGCAGTATATTTGATTGGGACAATATTATTATTGTGCACCAATTCAGCACAATAAAAATTGTGGGCCTGATTGGTTTATTTGTGGCAATCGTGTGATCCTACCTTAAGTGGTATTATATTTTCATTAAATCAATTCCTGGATTTCTAAATCATATTCTTCCCAATTAAACTTCAACAAATTAACTAATTCCCCTTAATATAATTTGTCAATAGCATCGACATTATCGGACAAATAGTTAATGTTTCGCTATTACAAGTATACTACAAAATAAAAGCGATCGATGAGCTAAATGGAAGATCATATTATTTTTAGCCAGGAATGTGCGACTAATCAATTATTCCAATATTCCGATTAATCAAAATTTTATTGATCAATTAATTCTGATTTTCATTATTCAAAACTTTAAACACCAATTGATTGATTAAATAATTTGAGTTATCAATTGTTTTGTTTTAGAATTTTTTTTGTTTTATAAACATTCTAAATAAACAACACACTTTGTTTATTTTTCAAGTTGAAACTGATACACGCATGTGTAATAAGTGTACATGTGTTAGTAGCAACTTTAAACGCTTATAGCTCCCTAAATATCGAACCGAATTAAATAAAATAAAGATTGTGCACATCTATGTGAAAACCCGTCGGTTCAGTATTACGGCCGTAAAAGGAATCTAAAAAACGTGTTTTTCTATTAATAATATAATAATCTATATATATATAAATAGGCAAAGGCAAATTTTTAGATCCCTTTTTCTCCTTTATATCGGTATGCAGATTTTCTTCATTATTTTACCAAATGGTAAACAATGTTGATCTTTGGTGACCCGACTATATATTATATAAATCGGTTCAGTATTAAAGGAATAAAAGGATCATAAAGTTGACACCACTACAAATGCTAAAAATACACAATCTGTATTGGTTCAAGTAAAAACATAAGCAAAGCAACGAGAGTAATGTATGTATGTATGTATATGTATGTATTTGACTAATAAGATTTTATTTTTATAAATGTGCGTGTTTGTATGCAATTTTATTTCGTATATTGTTTTATACATGGGGAAGGGAACAAGTAATTAGGTAATTTTTTTCTCTAAATAAATGCAACTAAAATAGGTATAGGCTTAAGCTGATGGTCGAATTTCGACCACTAGGCGTGCTCTATAAATCATCAAAAACTTTGATTAATCTATTCGTTTGATTATTATAGTCGTTTGCATATTTTTGGGAGCTTTAAGGCATTCAAACGTATGAAAAATTGAAAAAATCAAAACAAACATTTTTACGTACAATTCCAGAACTTGCAAAATTTTTCATAACGTTAGTAATTAACGTTAGTCAAATAGATTTTAATATCTTCGTATTATAACAACGATTACTTCTAAGCCAAAGCTAATGTTCAAGAAAACTAAAAAATATGTATAAACAACAAACATAAATCCTTTTACAAAACTGATTTTGTATGCCCATCTTGGTTACAAATTTGCATAATGTATGTATGTATGTATGTATTCATATGTACTCGTTCAATATAGAGTGCTAAACACCTTTAAGTTTCGTTTGTAAAGTTTTTTTTTCTTACTCTTCTTCAAGTTAAGCTTAAAAACTGTTCTGTTTCAATGCATGTTTAGACAACATACACAATGTAAAACCGGTTTCAAGGAGTTTTGTTGGTAACGAACGAACACAGAAACAGACAAGTTAAAAAAAGCAAATTTAAGAAAAAGAACTAGTAAATAAAACACATGCTCTTCATCATGTTATAAAAGAGCATCATCCGCAACATTAATGTGTTTCTTCGTGTCTTATTGTTGTTAGTGTTCCCGGTTGCCAGACTTGACGATTTCGCGAGGTTTTCAGAAAAAGTTTTCAAAACTTTTTGATTTCGTTCGTTGCTCGTGTCTATGATTTAAATTTTTAGACAGAAAGAGAGCAATTGCTTGTGAATTTGTTAATTTTTTTTCTAATTATGACATTTGTTGAAAACTACAATGCTACTAAATAAGATTCTATTTATTTTATTGCTTTCGATTGTGTGTGTGTGTGTGTGTTTTATGATCGTCTTGTGTATGTGTAAAAAGTGGGACATTAACCACATACATATATTTTTTAACGATTTAAAAAAAATTTTTTTGTTAATTTTTGTCCTCGAAGTTATTCGATTTTATCTGGCAACTGTTTATGTAATATGTATTCAATATTTACACACGTACATAAATAAGTAAGCTCAGATGTGTATATATATAAATATGTATGTACCTATATACATACATCGAAATGTATGTAGATACTTAAGTACATATTTATTTAGCTGTTGTTTTAAAAACAATTATTTGAAATGTTCTTAAAAATTTCTAGTATTACTGAATGTATTAAAAAAAATTTGTAACTTTAGTAGATTGTTTGTTTGTTTGATTTTTTTTTGCCGAAAAAAATCAAGGTTGGCAACCGAGACCGTAATTAATACCGATATCGATTACATACCGTTTAAATTGAATATCGGTATCAATACCGATATCATAATTTATTTCGATAGCAAAATACCGATATTCAAATACCATTTCATTTAATGCCGGCATAATACCGTTTAAATTTGGAAAATCTTATGTAATACGGCAAGAACTAAGAATATGATTCAATTAAAATGTTCAAAGCGATTTTCTTCGCCATCTGTTTGTGGAGGCGGTGGGGGAACTCAGCCTAAGTCAGAAGCTGAGGACTGCGTCTATAGCAGACGCTGCTGCTTGTGCTGGCGAGCGTCTCAGTGTTTGACTGAACCGTCAACTGCTGTCATAGCGTAATTCGTATAACTTTTTTTACCATTTAAGCTTCGCGAATGATTCATTTGCCATTTTCAAAGTATTGTTATAATATAAATAAAATAGTTATAACAATTATTGTTTTCGCAATTTGCGGTTTATGATAATGCAAGTAAAATATTTTCAAAATTTTCCACAAACATAAAAATATTGCTCCTTTATTACAACGTAGTTATATCTAAAGAAAAACTCGTTCTTTAGAAAACGAGTTTAGAAAGTTTTTAAGTTAGCCATATCTCTCAATAGGAAAAATTAAAAAAGTATTCTCCCCTCAAAATGAACAACGATACGACGAATAATTAATCACCCTTTTATTCCAGTTGGCGACATCAACGTCATGTTAACACAATACCAAAAAATTGGGGCTTTTCTACCCGTTTTCGAAAACAACTGACTACTATTGACAGGCTCATGTTATTTTCTGGACCTTATAGAACTAAAAGTTAAATATTTTTACAGTAATTTTTGACAACAAATCACAGGTTGCGCTAATTATTTGTAATTTTGTAAAATATCATTTTGTAAGAAGTCATATTCTGGATATCAAAATTGCTCTATAAATTGCCATCACAATCTCGAAGAAATAAATATGTATGTACACAGAACTGGCAATACTTGCTAACTCATTTATAACTCCGTTCATAATTGTGTCGGCTCTGAAGTTTAGCTTTGAACGAAAACATTTGTAATGAATTACATACTTATGTACATAATTAAATGATCATACATACTTACATACATATATATACACTATTATCAAATCTTTGCAAAATAAAGCATTTTTAATTAAATCAACATTTTAGTAGATGATTATTTTTCTTTTGTTCTTAAATATATTTTCAGTTGACCTAAAAAAAGGGACCAAATTTTATTTGCTGATCGTAGAAGAAAAACTTGTCTAAGAGAAGTAACGGTTCTTACCGAATACTTTAAAAACAACAAACAAACTTCATGAACACATTGTACCATGTCAACACGAAAATCCACACTAACTTCTCCAACAGCTCAAGGGACGAAGTTGGAAAATGCATCGACATCGACATCTCCATCAAATCTACATAACACAAAATCTTTAGATAAAACAAATGACGCTTCCATAACAGCGTACAAAGCTGAAATGGGAGCTAATCCCTCTACCAACACAAACATAGTTAACACAATTGATTCGAAAGCAACAGAACAGATCCAAAAAACAAATCAAGACAACAAACCATTTCAACAAAGAGTTACAAGAAATTCACCACTTCTGCTTGCATCCCCGGGTGCTGGCATAACAATTAAAAAGGAACCATTCGATTCAAACGATCATCACACAAACAGTGAAAGTGAAGAAGCGGGAGGAACAAACAACGCCGCAAAGAAAACTAGCGCAAGAGGACGCAAGTCATTAAAGGAACACAAGGAGCTTTCAGACAAAGAAAAAGAAGATAAACTTGATGAAACCGAAAACAAGGATAAGCTTAAAGATAAAGAAGAAAAAGACGAACAATTTGTGTTAAAAGAAAAAGAATCCACAGCTTCATTAACTGTTCCGCCCACTACCGTAACAGCAACAAATCGTTTGACCCGCAAAGCTGTAGCAAATCAAGAAGCTGCAAAAACTCGCGTGACTAGACAACGTCAATCTAGCGGAGCTTCAGCACGTTCAGAAACTCCTCCAGCTAGGGGTAGAAGTGGTCGTATCATAGGACGCGCAAAAATGCCAGTACCAATGATTGATTCCACTTCTACAGTCACAAAACGCAAACGTTCTGTTGATTTGGATAACACAAGTGTCAATAAAAATGCTATTGATGAGCCTGGTCCTAAATATATCAAAATAGAGATCAAAGATCCAGATATTGAAAATGAAGATGTTTTGTTGTCCTCACAGAATACTAATGAAAGTTGCGAAAGCAATGAAATTCCCCTCATTAAAATTAAGCAAGAACTTCTTGATGAAAGTGAAAATGAAATGTGTATAACGACTGAAAGTATCAACACAACCGCTGCCAATTCCACATCATCAACAAATGTTGGCAGAGGAAGAGGTAGAAACTTAACTAGAAAATCGACTAATAGCACTTTCACACCTGCAGCATCAAATACCAGCAGTTCTCCTAGTACACGAGCTACACGACAGACTAAACAAAACTCTCCAGTCCAAAGCACAACCTCCTCGGCAACGGAAAGCAAAAAACGGCGAATGGGCTCGCAAACTCGTAGTCTACTAAAAACTAGTATGGAAAATAGTTCCAAGAACCAACCTTCAAATGCTGAAGATGAAGACTCTAAAGACAGTATGGCCTCAACAAATACAGATGATATTGTTTTGGCATTGATAAAAAGTGAAAAAATCTCTATGGAAATGGATGACGACAACACTAATGATGCCAAGGATTTGCTTGTTGCAGTTGAAAAAGAAAACGTCAAAATTTTAGCCAATTTAGAGGGAACCTGTGAATTGCCACCACCATTAGTAGTTGACACAGATGTGTCGCCATCCATAAGACCAGAGAACTTGCTTATTGAAAATACCGCAGCCTTAACTCCTGTAGCAGCCAGTTCTTCATCAGTGACTTCGGGATCTGAAAAGGCTGCATCTCTAAGTCCTTCAGAGTTGATGAGCGAAGGTGTATCGGAAATCAGCGTGAAACAATTTTATAAAAAACCGAAATTTTTGGAAAATAACTTGGGCATAGAAGAAGATCCCAAATTAGGAAACATTGTTCAAAAAGCAGCTGTCTTAGAAACTGCAACAACATCGGCGACAACACCACCTTCAACAGTTTCCTGTTCATCTACAGCCGCAGCAAAGACATCAGATGTATGTATGCTAGATGATTCTTATTCGAACGAATCGCTCAAACAAGGAGCTTTACTACTTGAAGACATTATTGAGGACAAGAAATCTAATATAAGGCAGGATGATGCTAACAGTTTGAGTTCAGATGACAATGATGCACAACTTCTAATCGTAGAAGACGACGAAGAAGAATTAGAAGACGTACAAGAAAGCCGAGAAATAAACACCGAAATGGAAGAAACTTTAGCTATCAAAGAACAGCTACAAAGCATTTCTACTAAACTAGATGCTACAAGTGAAAATGCTAAACTTAAAGTGACTGAAGTCGTAAACGAATATCTCGAAAAGGTACAGGATCAAGAGGACGAACTTACTTTAGAGGAAAGTGAAACGATTTCAATGGATAATAATGCGTCCGTCAACGAGGAAGTTGTAACAGAAATCGAAGATACCGTAAATGATATTGAAGAATTAACAGATCTCAAGGAAGTTATTGAAAATACCGGGAATTTGGGAAAACCGGAAGTCCATCACACTGCTCAAACCGTAAACAAAACATCAGCTGAAGTAGATACTCAAACGAAAAAACTTGAAGTTTTTACCAATGGCAAGGAAAATGCGCTTTCAGTTTCAGCTCCAACAGCAGAAGATGAAGACAATGATGTTTTGGCAAAAATAGATGCTGAATTGAAAAAAATTGATGAACGTAGCAAAGAAAAGCTGACACAGAACAACGTTGATAATAAGCCGGCGGATCTTTTAAAGTCCAGCTCAGCTGATACTTCAATCAAGGAATCCATTGATGCATTAATTTTAGCCAATGAATGTATGGATATTGATATTGAAGTCAAACTACCTGTGGAAAAAGCTAAAAATAATATAAAAGACGAGCGGATTATTGGTGATGTTTTTGAAATTAAACTAGACGATGATGATGAGGATGATGATGAACAACCACCTTTAGTAATAGTGGAAGATATTAAACTAACAGACGGAAAAGCCAAAACCGAAAATGAGGAAAATGTAAGTTTTACCGGTAATATGGAGAGCTTGTTAAAGGAAGAAATTGCTGAGGTTAAAACAAGTTTGCTTAAGGTGAGTGAGTAATTATGTAACAACTAAAATTTAGATCTCATCCGTAGCATGTACTATATCTTTAGTTTTGTTGAGCAAAGTTTCATAAGATTCGTTTGAGTGTAAATACTTTGTTGGGGCATGGCACCGTCTACATTTTTCTTAACACAATATTACATTGCACAGTGTGTGGTAAATTTCATTAGAATCGATTAAGTAGAAGTGGTTGAAAATGAATATTTATTTCGTTTGGGCGTTGCACTGCCCACTTTTGTAATTATAATGTTGCATATCCATTAGAACTCAATGTATTTGCTAAGTTTCGGTTATTAAGCAGATTCGGTGTGCCACTGACGACGTTTCTAATCATACATTTTCTAGGTCAATTATGGATAGAAAACTAACTTCAGTTGCGTTGCCAGTCAGCAACTAAAAATTTTTTGTTGTCATTAAATAGGAACCGAAATTGATAGCTCGAAGTGCCAGTTGCCATCCGTAATATCGTTATCAACAACTAGCAACCCAACTGAGGTTTGCTTGCCATCCATAATCGACCACTTCATTGTCACAGGAACTTGATTTGTATGGATGTGAGTGCAAAACTCCATTAAAATCGGTTGAGTAGAAGTAGTTCAAGTAGAATATTTACTTTGTATGGGCGTTGCACTGCCTACTTTACTTATCACAACATTGCCGTGAGAACTCGTATTAGTTTGCAAAGTTCCATAATAAGCGGATACGTTAAAGGAGTTGAAAAATAATATTTACTTTGTACGGTCGGGGAACTGACCACTTGTAATTGTGTGTGAAATTTTCATTTTAATAATTAAATCCTTTTTTTTATTAAAGATTTCTGCAGCTGATGTTGAACTCGAACCATTAAATAGTAAACCTGAAACAACAACAACCTCTTCAGGCAGTTCGCCCATTAAATCGAGCTTAACAATAGTAAAAGATGATGATGCAACTTCAATGAAATCGGGACAATCAGCAGCATCTTGGATAACTCTTGATTTGGAAAATGACGATGAGGAGACACTAAGGAAAAAAGAGTTACATTTACAGAATTTAGGTTTGGTAACACACAAGGCGGCAGAGAAACGACGGTTAGAAGTTATACAAAGCTCAGCGGCAAATGTGGAGGCTTCAAAGGTCGCCACGCAACAGCATCAAAACAATAAAAGAAATGGTAAAAATTCATCTCATGCTGCATCCACAAATCACGAATATACTGGTACATTGAAAACAATCATCAAAATTAATCGTAACTCAACAGGTGGCACAGCCAGCGGCAGCAATGGACGCAAATCCCAAAATAATGCATCAGGTTCTGCTGCATCCAAAGAACAGCAACAACAACAGCAACAACAAAGGCGTCAATCATTAAAAATGACATTCCAAAAAGGACGAGCTCGTGCCCATGGCACTAGCCACAATGATCGTTCTCAGCAAGATCGCGAAGGTCATGGTGAGGACAGCTATTATACTATACAAAATGAGGTAAATTCAATTTACTAAAATGTTTAGGAAAAATCTTAAAATCTAATGTTTTTTTTTTCTTCTTATTTACTTATTTCCAGACTGAAGGTGCGCTTCATAAACTTCATAATTTTCCTACAACCTCTACTACCTCTTTAACTAGATTAGCTTTAACACATACTAACAATTATAATAATAATAACAATATCGCTAAAAACCTAACAACAACGTATGCTAGAAAATCATATAATTATCGTTACAATCATCAACATCATGCGCCTAGTGCCAACTCGACCAACACTGCCCATATTTATCCAATGGGTGTGTATTTATAGTAAAAGAAATAACCGCCGTGTTGTTAAAGAGTAATATTAATAAAATTTAAAGTGTTGTATTAATTTTCATTTATTAAAGTTTTAACTAACTAACTCTGCTTCTACTAACCAAAACGAATGACCAAATTATGCAATTGGCATTTGGCTTTTAGTCAGCAAAATTTGTTTTAATTTTTTTCTTTTGTATATAATTTTCTTTTTGTGTTCTTCTCAATGTGTGTCGTGTTATTTTCTGCCATACAATTCTCAATTTAGATTCTTCCAATTCAGAATCTCAGGACCATGTCGCAGGCGTTTCCACTAAGAAAGATGAAAAAGAAGAAATTCTTATACCAGAGAAGGCATCATCATTCAAATTTCATCCGGGACGTTTGTGTGAAGATCAGTGTTTCTATTGTAGTGGCAAGTTTGGTCTGTACGATACTCCCTGTCATGTGGGCCAAATAAAGTCCATGGAAAGGCAGCAGAAAATTTTAGCCAGTAAGAAAATTTAATTAAATTTAATACATCCATATGTAAATTGTGATTTAAATAATTTGTCTTTTACACCACAAGATGAAGAAAAACTCACAGTCGACAATTGTTTGTGTGATGCATGTTTCCGTCATGTGGATCGTCGTGCCAATGTGCCATCGTACAAGAAACGTCTGTCTGCAACAGGACATTTAGAATCACTGGCATCGACATCATCAAAATCTTTAGAAAACCAACAATACGATGAGCAACAAAATGCAGAAGGAGTTGGTAACGATAACTTAACGGCAAATACAACATCACGCAAATGTTTAGTACCCGATTGTGTGCATCCTGCATCGCATTCTCTACGACGTAAATGTATACGTAAAAGTGTCAAGAAATTTTTGCTTAAATTTGAAATTCCTACGGGAGCTGCCTGTGTTTGGCTGTGCCAATCACACTATGATACTGTGATACAATGTTCAGGCTGTGTTTTATGCAAAAGACGTTTGGGTAAAAATCATATGTATCATATAACATCGGTGAGATGCAATTGATTTTGTTAAATTCTAAAATCGTTTATTGAAATTAAAATTTTTGGCTATTCTAGGACACTGATCGTTTGGAGAAGGCTTTATGTGAAATGGGTATACCGGTGCAATTGGGTATTGGTACTGCTGTTTGTAAACTATGTCGATATTTTGCCAATTTGCTAATGAAACCGCCAGATAGTACGAAATCACAAAAGGCAGAATTTGTTAAAAACTATCGAAAACGGTAAGAATTAATTCAAATGATGAAAAATCATATTGACATACTTTTTTTGAGGTAGTTTAAAACCTAAAACATTTTCAAACTAACATTGTACTTTCCAACAGCCTCTTACAATTTCATAACATTCATGATGGCAGTAATGAAGCGTCTGAGGCTGATGAAGATGACAGCAATAGCAATAGTCCTTCGAATCATGATAACAATGAGTCGCAGCAGAAATCGGCTTTGTCGGAAGAAGAAACCAACAAAATATCTAAACAAAAAGATAACACAGACAATTCGGAAAATTCCTTAACAGAAAAACTCAAAACTAAAGACAGCAATTCGAATGGGGAAAAAGCAACGAGCAAAACTGTTGAACGAGATTTTGAAGCATCTGGTATTTCTACTGACTCGTCTAACTCTTCCACTTCATCAAACATAGCCACAAATGCTCCAAGCGAAATGTCAAAACTAAAAGCAATTTTGCAAAGCAATGCTTCTGCAGAAAAACAACCATCTGCCGATATTTCGAATGTTCTCAGGGCGAATCCAAACATTTCAATGCGTGAACTGTTTCCGGGCGAAGAAGATTTGGGTTTGCAATTTAAAGTCCCTTTCGGTGGTAGCGGTAGTCAGAGAACTCCCGAGGGTTGGACCAGAGTACAAACGTTTTTGCAGTACGATGAGCCAACGCGCCGTCTTTGGGAAGAGCTGCAAAAACCTTACGGAAATCAAAGTTCATTTCTACGCCACTTAATTTTACTCGAAAAATATTTTCGCAATGGTGAGCTGGTTTTATCGGCTAGTGCATCGAATAATGCGAATGTTTATACGCAAACAGTAAGACAGCGTTTAACTTCCTACGATAAGGGTCATTGTGGTGGTCTGTATATGGGTACTGGCACGCCAAAAGAGAGTCATACAACAAGTACAACCACAAGTGGTGGTAAAGGTAGCACTACAAAAAAAGCTAAGGAAATTGATCCGCAAATACCTACATTTGTTATAAATGAAGATGACGACGAGGAGGACTCTGATGATCAAGATGTCGAAATGACTGGAGTGGAAAAGTTGGCCAAAACTTCTTCCACTTCCTCGTCACAAAAGAACAGTACCGCAAGTCAGCACAATAAACAACATTTACAACGTTCACGCAGCCTTTCTGTTGATAAACTCACCAAACAATTAAGCTCCAATGCTATCACAATTACTGCACGACCAAAAGATCATTCAGCAGGATCGAACAGCAGAAGAGCAACTCCATCACCGCAAAAATCGCTGCTTAAAGATAATCTTATGGCGGGAGCTAGCAACTCTGCGAGCACGTCAACTTCTGCCAATTTGGCTGCAGCTAATGCTGCTGCAGCTGTAGCTTTAGCAGCATCTACTGCCTCAGCCGCCACTGTGGGTGGGCCCAGTAATAGTCGTAGTATATTAAAATGTAATCTATTGGGCATAAATAATAAGTCGGTAGAAATATTACCCATCTCTAGTTCAGGCAACACTACAATAAGCAAAACCCCCAGTAATTTAAATGCACCCCCGCCACCACCTCTCCCTCCGGCACCCATTCCACCAGTAGCCGAAACAAAACAACAAAAAATCCTCGATGTAGCCAATAAATTATTGGGCAATCAATTAGAAGCGGCTGCTGCCAATCAAAATAAAAACCAAGCATCTCTTCTCAGTTCCCCACCAGAATTAGTAAGTTTACAAAGAAGGTCAACGGGTCAACCAGTGACGGCAAGTGCAACAAGTAATTCAAACAACAACAACAACAGTAATAATAATAATAACAACAACAACAGTAGCCAGCAAACCAGTAACCTACTCAAACGTCCACAATTATTGGTTAAACCAGGATCATCGAGACCTCCTCCAAATGTTGTAATTCTGCCAGACACATTAACGCCGCAAGAACGTTTGCAAAGTAAGACGTGGCGTCCCACACTCATGCCAGTGGAAGAAAATCATAATTTGCTTAACAAAAATGGACCACTTTATCAAACAGCCGATGGCCGGAGACTGCCGGCTTTGGTTCAAGTGCAGTCGGGAGGCAAGCCTTTTCTTATTTCTATATTCGATTATAACCGTATGTGCATTTTGCGCCGTGAAAAACTGATGCGTGATCAAATGTTAAAAGCCACTAAAAAGAGGTTAGAATCAAAGCAGCAACACCATCAACAACAGCAACAGCATCAACAACAACAGCACCAGCAACAACAACAACAGGTTCAAGCTCAGCAACAACAACAACAACATTTGCAAAATCAACAGCAGCAACAACAACAGCAGCAATTGCAGAAATCGAATTTACAAAATATGAATAAAAACTATCAAACATCTGCCAATGTTGTGAATCAACAACGCCAACAGCAGCAACAACAACAACAACAAAATTCGGAACAGCAACGTATGTTGCAATATCAAATTTTGGAACATCAACAAGCTATAATTAAAGCAGCCACAGCTGCTCTCCATACTCCCAACCAACAACATGGACTACGTTATCAATCAATTCTTCCCAAACCCGCTACCAGTAACATCACAACCATGTCTAGCCTACAAGCACCAATTAATACTAATGCCAATTTTACCGCCCCCATGATGCCTCTATTAGCTAACGCTATAACGAATGCAGCTAATACAGGCAGTGTGAATCCCGCCTCATCCTCCTCCTCATCATCCACTTCACACAATAGCACATCATGGCTGTGGAATAATTTTCCAGATGCCAATCAGCTTCTACTCAATGGAGGAGCACCTGCCAGTAGTGCAAATGTACCAAAACTCCCCCAACTATTAGCCAAACCCAACAATCCCGCTTCAGCATTAACGAGTGTTAACAATACTGTGAAACAGCAGCATCAGCAACAACTACAGCAGCAGCAACAATTACAGCACCAGCAGCATCAGCATCAACAGTTTTTGCTATCAAAAATTCCAAAATCTTTAACGGTTATACCCCAGCATAAGCTGATGCACAATATTGCCACCGGTGCTGGCAGCGGCAATTCAAGTGTCAACATGATGAAAGAGTGATGATTGTTAAATTGTTATTGGACGGTTAAGTGTCGCCGCAGAAGTTGTCATAGCAACCGTAGATGTATCAATAAACGTAAAAGAATGACTTGTAATACACATTGTCGTTAAACAAAGTAAGTAAGGCATTTAAACAATTTTTTCAAATTGTGATAAAGTAAATTTTAATAAAATCCTTTACGAAAAGAAATGGGACAGCAGTGACTAAACTGCCGTGTCCTAACTCATTGTCACCATCCCTATGAATGGTGATAGATTGAAATGGGCAATAAAGAAATAGCTTCGGCCTAGAAAATAAAACTGTTCGCATTTCGCCTACTTCCCTTAGAGTATTTTGTAGTAAAACTGACGGCAAGGACTTTTTTATTCTCTTACGAGTCGGGAGGCCAAGATCAACACTTCACACACAATCTTAAATGATTCCAGTTGCCCGATCTTTTACCGTATTGCCAGTTAGTTAACTCAAGAAATTTTTCTTTATCGACTTATTCATATCATCGGAGCCTATTAAAATACTTATCAAAGTTGTAAATGTTTGCGGATCGCTGCTTAGAAAGGCTTAGGAATTATTGTTATTAGTTATACATTCTTAGTTATTTTATATAGGGTGTTGTTATACTCATGTAATACACTTTTTAGGTTTTATTTCGAAATTGACCAAATAAATAAATCGGTTTCAATGGACATGTCTTCATATCAACTGCTTTTATAGATTTTATGGTCGCTGAAATTGATTTAAGAACACATTTTGGCTATAATCCAATAGGCAGGCTCTGCGAGGGTTATACAGTCTTGACAGACGGTTCAAATATTCGGGTAGGTGGTACGGGCATTGGTGTCTACATAATTTGGAAGGTCATGCAGATTTCCACACGATTGTAGTGACCGGAGGTGCTAGCGATCTTAAATGCCATGAAGCTGGCGGACGGGGATTGTGACTGAAGGCGAAGACGTAAATCCCGATGTCGAAATTGAAACTATAATAATAGAAAGTTAGTATAATTATTATATGTCGGATTATGCTGGGTTCAAAGTCACAACGTTGGCTGTTTGATTACGTTAAATCAGGTAATCAGGATATATCGATGGAACCTTCGATCGGTTAATAGTTTAGGAAGCTCCGAAACTGGGTTTTGGAAGCGCTAATTGGCCCTGGAGGGCAAGAGGATTGGAAACTCTCTGATGTCTACCTCTTTTTTAAAACTTAACAGCAACCACAAATAAGCGATTGCAATCAAATACTCTATTTAGCAACAGAAATTTCTAGCGATATTAATTACAGTGATATAACAATGTTACATTAAAGTAGCGATATTTAAAAACATGAAAAAAACTCACTTTACTTTTCCGGCACCTACTGAACATAGTACTTTGCTCTATATATGTACATACATATTTTTTAAACAAACACGGTTCCGTTATTTAACTCCTCCCGTTAAGTTAACACTAGTTTGACCAAATACGAAGTATTAAATTATTAAAGTCCAATTAAACCGAACGATAACGGTCTGTTATGAATATTTTTTCACAGATTATTTAAAACTTAACATTTTGTAATTAAAACTATTAAATCAAAACCAAACAAACCGCTCAGGTCGTCGGTTGAAACAAAAGACGACGCCTCTTAGCCGGCGTTGAATCGACCGGCTTGTTTCTCTGAATGCATATCAACGGCTGTTTTCTATGATTAACTTTAAGGAAACAACTTTTCGCACTGATTTTTTCGTTTTAATCTTAAATTTCCCGGAAATATTTTTACACTCACTTGAAGCAGATATTTTTAGCTTTATTTTAATATAACTTTTACGGAGGGGGACTTAGTATTTCTTTAAAAAAAATTTAATTAAACACGAGCACTTCCTAACAAAAGCCATTTACGTGTTGCTTGTTTGGAGTTTAAGCGCGAACTAATTGTCAAAATAGAGGTGTGTGAAGATGTTTGCTTGCATCTTCCCACACCACTAATTTATTAACAACTCCTCAAAATATGCTTTATTTTTTGTATTAAACAAAACTAGATCTGGTGTTGGTTGAAAAAGTATTTAGTTGATTCCATGCAATAAATCTGACGAACGTTTGCCGGAAAAAACGTAACCAACAGACAAGCTAAATATGCATTTTCTTAAATTCCAATATTTTTTTTAATATATTTTTTTTAATAATATAAAAATAGCATTTTGCGGCATAATTGACTTCATTTTGTGATATAAAAACCAAGTTAAATCATACTAACCCTAAGCAAAAGTAGTGGTTTCGTTTTTTTGGGCAAATGTTTGTCAGATGTGACCGTACCTTAATACACACACACACTACCAAAAAAGCACACTACAATTTGTTTCAAATGTAAATAAGAAAAGGAAAAGAAACAAAATTCTTTGTAAAACAGAAAATACAACCATTTTGCAATTTTTCTTTTGTGCTTTGCTTTTTGACAGCTTTGAACCTAAAACAGTGTTTTTGTAGCTTCGATACTACTTGTATTATTCTACCATGGTAAATTCGTAAATTCACTAACTGCAATAATAAAGGTTTAACGTTCAAAAAGCACTATTAGCCGGCTGTTACTATTGATATTTACCTGGCCACGGTAGTAAGATCTTACTTCTAAAACTTATTAATAAATAATTTCTTATATTGATTTTTACTTTTTAAATACTACACATATGTATGCATTTGCTAATGTAAATTAATATTGTTTTTATTTTCAGAAAATGTTAAATAAAAAGACTTTTTGGGTTAAGTTACAAAGTTACAAAGAAATACATACATATAAATGAAAGGTATACAAAAACAAAATCATATTTATTTTGGTTCTTTTATCATTATTAATTATTTCACTTATATAATAAGACTTGTTTAACTTTTTTGAGTACTAGTTCACTTCTAAAATGTGAATTTAAATTTGTTAAGTAAAAAGTAAATAAACAAAACTATCACTATAAGAAAATCAACCTCATATATAAAAAAATGATCCCTGTAGAAAATAAGCAATACTTAAAATTAGAAATAAAAACAAATTATAAAATAAATTTAAAAGAGAATTAAAAAATGAAAGAAATTAACAAGGTTTTTAGAAAACTAATATTTAAGGAATAACAGTGCCTAATATTATTATAAAATTGCAAAATACAAAAAACAATAATTTGAAAACTAAAAGAATTTTTGGAAAAATATTATTTAAAAAAGAAATTGAATTTGGTTTATAAAGTACATGAAATATGTATATATATATACATATATATACATATATGCATATATACAATTGCTAACAAAATAAAAATTGAACAGCTTGAATAAAAAAAATGTTAACAGGTTTATAAAAATTAAAGGCCTCCATAGTTTAGTCATTAGATTTTAATTTGAATTGAAAATGAAAAAAAATACAAAAATAACAAGCAAATATTATATTACTATATATATTTACTATTATGAAATAAAACATTTAAATTGTTTAATTATATACATATTATTATTGCTACGTTAATCATAAAATGATTTTATATTTGTCCTAAGGCAAACTATATATTATTATTATTATTATTAATTACTACTATTATATATTACAAATAAAACTTACATACATACACAAATGCATATAAATCTTATATGCATACATACATACATCATATAAAGGACGTTATTTGTTTATACATACACACATACATATACACATAGTTTTCCTTTGTCCTAAACTCTAACCCTTTTTATTTATACTCTAATTTCTAAACGTATAATTTTATGAATATTATAAATTAATAATAATAATTTTAGAACATATAATTTTTTTTTCTATTTTATTTTTGTTAATATTTTGATGATACATGTATATTTCTTTAGTTATATCGAATATGCATAAATTTACTTTGTGAGTTAATAATAAAAACTACAAAAATTCTATTGTATAAAATTTTGGAAACAAACTCAGTTGTCGTTTTTATTTGACAGGGTCGATGGTGAACACATGCGCTCCTTAGAAGGAACGTCGCTGGTATTAGAATTCGTATGGCTGCCACGAAGAGGCGTTCCACGTAGAGGTTTATCTCGAGCGTAAGCGAGTATGTTTCATGTATTTTTTTATTGTAATTTAAATATAGCTCGTCCATGTATATAAAAACAATTAGCCTATTTGGCCAAACGTAATCGTTTTCACAAACTTGTAGGGAAAATTTTGTCAGTTGAAGCTTAAAGAAAACGAGAAGTGGCTTGAGGACACACGGTTAGACCTGTGTTCCTCAGCTATACATATGTATAAAACAACGCAATTTAATTTATCAATTGATTTTTTTTTTCCTGTAGAACATTTTAGCATAATATTTTGTGGCGACACTAATAACGAATATTCCTAAAGTATGTTTTGAAATTTAAAAAAAAATTACGATCCGTTTGCAGTCGTGGTGGAGATGGGCACCGCCCACGTGATTAGTGTGAATTATGCGTGATCACGCAAGATCGTTATTAATTTTTTGTTTCAATCACGTGAGTGTGCATGAATGTGAGTATAAAAAATTGAGCGTGAGTAAATTCTTTTGCTTTATCTTTTTTTCGTTTAATTTTGCATTTTTTTAATTATTTAATAGGTTTTTTCGTATTTCGTGAGTTTTCGTGATTATGAGCCAAAAACAAGGTTGTTTGAGTAAATTTTTTTTATCGTGAGCTGGAGTGAAATCTTACTCACGATCCCATCACTAGTCACTAAACAAACATTAATTTTTTAATAAACATAATTTGAAATTGGTAGTCAGATTTGAAGTTGAGCCAAACAATGGCGTTAATTAATTTGATAATAATTAAAAAAATATGTTTGGCGAAATAAAAGCAAAAAATAAAGTGTAGTGTATGCTTTATGGATCAAGTATATTATGTATGCATTTGCGTGCAAATCATTTAGTGTAAAGAAAATATCCGCGCAAAAGTTAGCGTCATGTTATTGTTCAAAGTTGTGGGTCTTTTTATATACATATAGGCAAAATTAAATATTTTAAGTTATTTGATAACATCACAAGTAAATATGGCAAGTTAAAGTGTAGTTTGTATTCACTTACTAAATTAAAATATTGTTCAAAAGTAGATTAAAATTTAACGAATATAAAAATACAGCGAAGATTATGTACAGTTTGGTCAACCTTGTATGCAAGATTGGTAGCAATAACAACATGAAATTAAAAATAACGGAAATGGAACATTCCGGAAAGATCTATAAACAGCAAGGATAAATCTGTATGGCGATGTTTAAAATATATGACGAATAATATCTAGTTCATCCTCGAAACGTGTAGAAAAAGCTTGCACAATGGAAAAAAGTCCATGCTGCATAACAATTGAAGTCAGTAGTGTAAAAGCCACAGTATTGTGAATGGCTATAAGCAAAGACAATTAGTCTTGTAATTGTTCTTAATGAGTTATAAAGTAAATAAACAGTATTGAGCTTAAACCTAAGTCTGTTTGTGTTTTTATTTTTAACAAATTAAAAGACCGGGAAACCCAAAGTCGATACCTCTGTCTGAAAGTACAGTCAGGTGGAATAGATTGCTTACAGAGGTTTTTCCTGGTGATTTCAGAGAGAGAAGGTTTTAATCGAATGTTCTATTCCCTCTATCTCCTTCCCATAATCAATTTTCTTATGCGTGGAACAATGCATAGCATGAGTAAGGGCAATTCCCTGAGTGCGGGTCCAATAAAAAAAATATTGATTGGTATTGAGTTTGCAAGTGATAATTATTCAGTATTATTGACAATGCAATTACAAGCAGCTGAAATTGATTTAAGGACACTCATTGGTAGTAATGGATAGGCACCTTTGGCTATAATCGAATAGGTAGGCTCTGCGAGAGTTATGCAGTTTTGCAGACGGTTCAAATATACGGGTAGGTGGTACGGGCATTGGTGTCTACATAATTTGGAAGGTCATGTAGATTTCCACACGATTGTAGTGACTTGAGGTGCTAGCGATCTTAAAAGCCACGAAGCTGGCGGACGGGATTGTGACTGAAGGCGAAGACGTAAATCTCGATGTCGAAATCGAAACTATAATAATAGAAAGTTAGTATAATTATTATATGTCAGATTATGCTGGGTTCAAAGTCACAACGTTCGCTGTTTGATTACGTTAAATCAGGATATATCGATGGAACCTTCGATCGGTTAATAGTTTAGGAATCTCCGAAACTGGGTTTTGGAAGCGCTAATAGGCCCTGGAGGGCAAGAGGATTGGAAACTCTCTGATGTCTACCTCTTTTTTAAAACTTAACAGCAACCACAAATAAGCGATTGCAATCAAATACTCTATTTAGCAACAGAAATTTCTAGCGATATTAATTACAGTGATATAACAATGTTACATTAAAGTAGCGATATTTAAAAACATGAAAAAACTCACTTTACTTTTCCGGCACCTACTGAACATAGTACTTTGCTCTATATACATATGTACATGTGAACATACATATTTTTTAAACAAACACGGTTCCGTTATTTAACACCTCCCGTTAAGTTAACCCCAGTTTGACCAAATACGAAGTTATAAATTATTAAAGTCCAATTGAACCGAACGATAACGGTCTGTTATGAATATTTTTCACAAATTATTTAAAACTTAACATTTTGTAATTAAAACTATTAAATCAAGACCAAACAAACCGCTCAGGTCGTCAGTTGAAACAAAAGACGACGCCTCTTAGCTGGCGTTGAATCGACCGACTTGTTTTTATGATTGCATATTAACGGCTGTTTTCTATGATTAACTTTAAGGAAACACTTTTTCGCATTCATTTTTTCGTTTTAATCTTAAATTTCCCGGAAATATTTTTACACTCACTTGAAGCAGACATTTTTAGCTTTATTTTAATACAACTTTTACGGAGGGGGACTTAGTATTTCTTTAAAAAAAATTAATTAAACACTAGCGCATTCTAACAAAAGCCATTTACGTGTTGCTTGTTTGGAGTTTAAGCGCGAACTAATTGTCAAAATAGAGGTGTGTGCAGATGTTTGCTTGCATCTTCCCACACCACTAATTTATTAACAACTCCTCAAAATATGCCTTATTTTTTATTAAAGAAAAATATAGCTGCAGTTGGTTGAAAAAGTAAAAGTAAGAAGAAGTGGTCTGCCAAAAATTTGATTATGTATTACTAATACACACCCACACTACTAAAAAGCACTATTCTGACAATTAGTTCGCGCTTAAACTCCAAACAAGCAACACGTAAATGGCTTTTGTTAGGAAGTGCTCGTGTTTAATTAAATGTTTTTTAAAGAAATACTAAGTCCTCCTCCGTAAAAGTTATATAAAAATAAAGGTAAAAATGTCTGCTTCAAGTAAGTGTAAAAATATATCCGGGAAATTTAAGATTAATACGAAAAAATGAGTGCGAAAATGAGTTTCCTTAAAGTTAATCATAGAAAACAGCCGTTAATATGCAATCAGAGAAACAAGTCGGTCGATTCAACGCCGGCTAAGAGGCGTCGCCTTCCGTTTCAACCGACGACCTGTGTTTGCATCCGGCTAACAGTGCTTTTATTGCACTTAGTGAATTTACGAATCAACTAAATACTTTTTCAACCAACAGCAGCTCTTGTTTTGTTTAATACACAAAACAAAGCATATTTTAAGGAGTTGTTAATAAATTAGTGGTGTGGGAAGATTCAAGCAAACATCTTCACACATCACTATTTTGACAATTAGTTCCCGCTTAAACTCCAAACAAGCAACATGTAAATTGCTCTTGTAAGAAAGTGCTCGTGTTTAATTAAATTTTTTTAAAGAAATATTATGTCCCCCGCCGTAAAAGTTATATAAAAATAAAGGTAAAAATGTCTGCTTCAAGTGAGTGTAAAAATATTTCTGGGAAATTTAAGATTAAAACGAAAAATTGAATGCGAAAAAGTGTTTCCTTAAAGTTAATCATAGAAAACATCCGTTAATATGCAATTATAAAAACAAGTCGGTCGATTCAACGCCGGCTAAGAGGCGTCCCCTTTTCTTGTTTGTTTGGTTTTCTTTTACATGAAGTACAAGAAATTTATTCAAATGGAATTATATATATACTACATATGTACATACATAATTCCTATTACATTAGTTTAAGCAAAGGACTTGAAATCTGAAATGTCGTGCTAATACATACAACTGCGTAGCAAATTAAAGTTTCATTTAATTAAAATTAATAAAAGTTATAATATCAAATATTGGTTGTATATTAAAATGTTAAATAAAATAAAATGGGAAATTCTCAAAAAAATGTAAAAAAGGAAAGAAGTTGTGAAACAAAAGCAAAGATTTGCCAATATTGCAAATTAAATTAAAGTTAATTAAAAATAAAGCCTAAATTGAGATCAAAATAAAACTACTCGTAAGCTAAAGTTATAATATTAAATGTTAGTTACGAAATAAAAAAGTTAGAGAAAAAAAAATTAAAAAGTGGTAATTTGAATTGAAAAAATCTAGAATTTTTTTAAATAAATATTAAAATAAAAAATATGTAAAAAAGTGAAATATAAAATTGCTCATTTGGGTTGAACAAATTCAGAGCTATTAAAAAATAAATATAAAAAAAAGAAATTTATAAAAAATAAAATATAGAATAGTGTTGAAAAAATGCAAAATAAAAAATATATAATAAATATAATATAGACTCAGTCTTTAGAGTTAAAAAAATCCAGAGCTTTTTAAAAATAAATATGAAAATAATAAGTGAAATATAAAATAGGTCATTTGTGTTGAAAAAATCCAAAATAAAAAATTAATAGAAAATATTTATTTATGTTAAAAAAATTAAAAATAAAATATTTATAAAAAAAATTAAGTTTCTTAAAAATAAATACAAAGATAAAAAATATTTATAAAAGTAAGTAAAAAATAAGTTAAAGCCAAAGAAAGTGAGTTAGAAAAAATAATTAAAAGTTAAAAAAATTGAAGTAGCAATTGCGAGAGGAAATCAGTAAGTGTTGCAAAACGTATAAAGACAATTTTTTATCTAATAGAATAATCAGGAAATAACATATTGCTACCAATAACGTTGATGAATATTCTTAAATTATTTTTTGTTTTCTTTTTCCAACTATTCAAAAAAACGGGCATTTTTTACGAAACCGTTTTCTTAATTATTCGATAAATTGCAATGCATCGTGGAATGGCCACTTTTTCTCTGATTGGCAAAGACAGGGTGAACAAAATTGAATACGTGCTGGGGTTACAAGGCCATACTTTCGGTGACACATCACTACATCAGCGCCCGAGTAATCCACTTGGTAGATTTTATTTAAACATGATTACATGATTATTATTTAAGTCAACATTCAATGAAAAGTTAACGGATTTGTATTGGGAAAAATTTCATTAGAATCCCAAAGGAGGAGTTCTAAAAAAGATATTGAATCAGTCACTCGATAGCATTTTTATTTCAATTCTTTTGACATAATCAAAATCTCTGAGCCATATGATATGACCTTGACTTTAACATGTCTTTGAGAGAAAAGTTTGTCGCGGACTTAATAGGCGATTATCGAAATAATTATCATAATTGCATGCCTTGTAAAAGTACAGCTCAGTTAATTTTTATTGAAAGCTAATGCAGATACGCTCCATAATTTGTCTCTCTTATCCTTGATGCCCTTGATGTGCCTTGCCATTCAAATAAAAGTGTTCAACGACAAAACTGATTATTTCCATTTTTGCTAAAATACCAAATGTTGCTAAAATTATTCTGATTTATTCGACCTTTTTATTAAATAATTTATTCAAGCTTTAGGTCCAGAAAATAAATAAAAATGATTTATATAATCCGATATTTCGTTTTCTCAATGGAAAGCTTCTTCAGGGATATGTTGAATTAAAAATTAATAATAACAGTTATTGTTTTCACAAACCGATAAAAACTTATTCTAAATTTGTTTGAACTCTCTTTAAGCAGTAATAATTTAATGGTCAAATGTAAGCAGGACCTTGTTTACAAACTGGCGTATTCATTTATCGCCCGTGTTAAAGGGTACAATAACTTTTAAAGGTTTTGAATAACCATTAATATTTATATGTGTGTAATATCTTTCAACTGTTTAGATTTATGTTTTAAACTAGAAATGGTCACCTTTCACGTGATTAGAGGGTGATCACTGATGATCGTGATTAGTTTTTTGTTTCAAACACATGAGAGTGATGAAAGTGAGTATAAAAAAGTGATCGTGAGTGCATGAGTAGATTCTTGGTGTGATTGTTTCGTGATATTTTTTGCTTTATTGTAATTTTTTGCATACAATTTTTGATTTTTTTTATTATTTTATAGTTTTTTTTAAGTGTTTCGTGAGCGTTAGGTTTCGTGATTTCGATTTCGCTACTCCATATCACTGGCGTTCTTTGTTCAATCACACTGTCGCGATTGAATTACTTTTTTCATAAAAAAAATATGAATAAAATAAAAAATGATTATTGCTCGTATAATGTGGCTTTTACGCAGAAATCCTAACTATATAAACAAAATATATTTAAATAACTTTTTTTATTATAAAAGCAAAAAAACCTCTGCGTTATTATTTTGTATTTCTTATGAACAAATCTCTAAAATGTTGAACTTTCAAAGATTAAAGTACGTCGAACTATAATTTTACTTTTACGAGGAATAGTTTCTCGATCGCATACAGCTTGCAGAATGAATTGTAATAATGATATAGTAAGCAAGTAAGAGTGCTATATTCGGCTGTGCCGAATCTTATATACCCTTCTCAAAAGTCGGCAGTATGATATGTATGTGAATATAATTATTTTATTTACATGGATTTTTTTTTTCTTAACTTTTTTTTTTTTTTTTTTTTTTTTTTTTTTTTTTTAAAGAGAAGTAACACTCAGGCAATTAGTATGCCTACCAACCCGTAGGTGTGTTACCTTCTTTGGGAAAGGGATAGTGAGAGAGGACAGATGGTGAAAGAGAGAGAAAGCTTAATTTTTACAACTCTGATATTGCGCGTTGTGTTAGTTTTTAGATCAGTGTTGCAGCACCTCCGATGTCAAGTAGGCGCATTAAATGTGTTTTAAGCTGTGTACCCATTTTATTAATTATTTTACTTCGCCGGCGATTTTGCTACAATACCGACGAAGGAGGGCGCTGTGATGTCCGCTAGCATACACCAGTATCAATTGCTGCCAGAACTGTTCAGTGACCAGTGATATGCCTTCATCACTTAAACAGTCTGACAACAACAAATACAATCGCATACTAATGCACATCTGAAAAATGCTGGATGTTATGACTTGTCTGAAGCTGGGCTCGAACCCACGTTCTTAGACATTATTTGCTTTGCAGTCAACGCGCTAACTACTTCAGCCAACAGCACCAAACTTTAGTGAGCATTTGCATTTAATTTTTTTTATATAAATTAGGCAGCGTCGATACTGATACCGATACTCTAAAAAAATATCGACGATACCGATTGAATATGAATTCAAGGTGAAATTAACAAAACAAAAGTAGAGTAATTACATACAGCATAAGAGATTATAAGTACATATTTAAAATTTATATTATTAAAATTTTTGTTTAAGAAACAAATTTTGCGGAGAAAGACGATTTGCAAGCCTGTAGCCGTTTACATTATGAAACTTTTGAAGCTGCAATTCCTACTTTATCGGCGAAAAGAGTACACATGTGCATGTACTGTTCAAGTTCGTTTTATTCCCTCGTTCCTACAAATACAAATCGATACATCCATAAAAAATTTCTGCAATAAAAATTTCACTTTGTAAACACAAACAACAAAAAAAAAGGAAAGAGATAATTCCAGCGACAAAATTTGCACAATATAAACTGGCACTTTGTTTGAAAGAGACCTGCAGTGAAAAATAGTCTCTCAGATGGGACAGAACTCATATGAAAACACTCGCTAACTATTATCGCTACGCCTACATATGGCATGACAAACCTATTTAACCCCTTTCCAAATTTTTTGGTGAAGGGTATAAAAATGATTCTTTTGATTCCCGTAGACACGTAGATAGCGTACTAGACTATTAGTCGGAGGTCGCTTTTTTCAGCAAATATTTGGCAAGTGTGACCGTACCTTAACACTAATTAGACATACGAATAATTAACAGTAAGAATAATTAACTCTAACAAATCAATATCATACTTATATATGTAGGTTGGTGCGTTTTTCACCTTTCTTTTGTATTGCTAAACTGTATTTATTTTTGTTATATTTTTGTTTTTCTGGAAATGACTTTAGCACGTGGAAATTGTTTCTCGGTTGATCAATAGTATAAAAGAATGTGGTTAGTGTCTTTACTCTTCCCTAGCTATTTCAACCAATATATTTGGTTCTTGGCTTGGAAGAGTGAATTTCTCCACTATTGACATGAGAGTTGGGCAGTACTGAATTAAAGAAATGAATTTAATTTATCTTGTTTTTATGGAAAAGTCAGAAACGCCAACCCAATCAAAACTTTCTTCAGGTCCAGCACTTGGGATTACACGCAGTTTTAATATTATCGGGTCTGAACTATGGCAATCAAAAATTAATTTAATTAATTTACGTTTTGATACTATTAAAGTTTCTATATTTCTTACAACCAAGTAACTAACTTATTCTCTGCACAAGCTACTTCCGGGTTAATATATCCTTTAATAAATGATATATGAAAGAAAATCCCACTGACACAATTTGTATACTCAATTTAATAATTTGATTCACTGATTTTATTTTAAGTCTTATTTGAAATTACTTGTTACTTGTTATATTTCATATAACCCAGCCATTTTCATAATATATTTAACAGCCAACATCTACTAACAAACAATATACATGAAAACAAATTACCGAAACAGAAACAGCATCCATCTTTAAAAAAATATATAAGTCATTTCCTTTGGCCTTGAGAACTTTTATGCTTACATTATTCCCTAGAAGAAATAGCTATCGCTATTTAGCCCGTTGCCATACATATTTACGGTATTAGTGGCAACACCAGTGAGTACAAAAACACAATCTTCCATATTGGCATCACATTGAGGTTTTGACATTTGATAACATTCACAAACAACAATTAAATCCAACAACAACTGATTTGTCACGAATAACCGTATAGTCTTGCGGTTCTTTTGTGGAATTTCGTTGACAACCACGTTGCTACTTCCTATGTGAAGGCATAGGTCGGGTATAGTCAGTCACAAAAACATTTTTGAATACTGTTAATAACATCATGGACATATGGTCTAGCTACCGGCGCCATTTTTGTGCAACTATATTCTGCAAATTTACTTTGTAGAATATATACCAATAAATAAATAAAATAAATCCAGGAACCCATAATTAATATATACATCCATACATATCTCCTAAAAAATAATTATTCCATACATGAATTTGTGGTATGCTACCTAATCCGAAGTGATTTACAAACCCACGAATAAACAAAACAGGCATGTCCTAAATACCGAGGATCTTAAGGTCATACTTGACAAACATTTGCCCAAAAAAAAAAACGAAACCACTACTTTTGCTTAGGGTTAGTGTGATTTAAATTGGTTTTTATATCACAAAATGAAGTCAATTATGCCACAAAATACTATTTTTATATTATATTCAATAAAAGCAAACCCTTATTTAAAAAAATATTGGAATTAAAGAAAATGCAAATTTAGCTTGTCTGTTGGTCACGTTTTTTTGCGGCAAATATTTGGCAGGTGTGACCGTACCTTTAGGTAAGTTCAATGCTTATTTCCGTCGTTCACATTACTATACCGGTACAAAGTATTTTGTGTTCCTTTCCAAAATGTAATCTTCCCGACCTTTCTAATACCAGATGATAATTCCACTACTCCACATCAAGGACACCAACAAAACTCTATTGTTACAGTATTTTTAGCAGTAACAATAGTGTGATTGGGGCCTAACTGGTCATAACAACACCGCCAGGTATTCATGCCTATTTATAACTTAAGGACCTTTTATGATTGATTTACCTTGTAAAAAAAAATTAAGCTGCATAGAAGCAGATTTGTAAGAGAGAGAAGCAACACTGCTCGAAAAGGGCATGATTTTTATATGGAGAACTCCTACATAAATTAAATATTTTGTTTGTGAGATTTGAATGTGTTTGCAATACAAAGTGCTTCTTGGAAGCGACCGGTATAAGTGAAACAAAAAAATTTGAATGGCCTTACACAGACAATTGCGTCCGATAATCTGATTTGAAAGACCCAACATTTGTTTACTGGGTAATTTCATCGAATATTACAACGCATATATTTACTTTGTGATTTAATAATAAAAACTACAAAAAATTTTATTGTATAAAATTTTGGAAATAAACTTTATTGTTCCTTCCTTAGAAGGAACATCACTTATTATTGGAATACTATTGGAATTGATTAATAAGATCCATGCAACAAAATCGATATTCCTTTGAGCAATTAATTATTATTATTAAGACAGTTTAAGAAATTCATACGAGTATAATCGACACTATCATTAAGCCAATTTAATCATGTTGCTTAGAGTTGTGCTTTTCAGCTCTTTTGAGTGAGCGATCTTTTCAGCTTAGATCACTTTATTGAACTATAACGCTCTTTTAGTTCAGTCAGTTCAATAGTTCAGTTGCTCAGTATATGTATGCCGAGCAAATCCCTAACAGGTAAAGTTGAAAATTTATTTTTTGTGTTATTATCATGGTTGAATGTCAATTTATTTTCCTTAAGGTTTTCACATCATACAATGATTTTACAAAAAGAAAGTGATTGCTGTTTCTGTAGATATTGTAATCGTCGTGTGTAATCTGATTGTCTTGAGAGTGAGCGAAAAAGAAATGTGAGCTTAAAAGAAACATGAACGAAAAAAATATGAACTAAGGAGCTGAAAAGAGTTCACTGATATGACCAGCTCACTTAGTTCACTTGTATGAGTAGATCACTTGAACTAGTTCATTCATGAACCACCCAACTGTAATGTTGCTACCTTTGCAGTCAGCACTAAGTAAGTGAATGTTCTGGGTATTCTTGACATTCAAGCACAAGTCTCGATTATAAGTAAAAGTATTTATAAACTTTTTGAAACGTTGCTAAAGAAGCTTAAGTTGATTTAAGCTCCTTACCAATCATATTTTCCTCCTTTCAATACAATGAATTGGATAAGTGAAAGTAATCCATTGGGCACAGTTTACATATTTAAAAAAAATACTTGGCATTAATTTTTATTATTTAAATTAAAGAACTTACTGCCTGTTTTTAGAAAATGAAAACAAAATTGTGACTGATAATTAATATTGAAAACAACAATAAAATACGAAATTTTTTTTTTGTTTTCAATATAAATTTTCACTCACAATTTCGTTTTCATTTTCCAAAAACAGGCTGTTAATCCCGAATATAAAAATCTTTGAATTTAACTATTTTGTGTACAGTTAATAGAGATTTTATATAAAACTTCATAATGCTGATGCAGCTAGATAAATACACTTTCAAATAAAATGATTCAAGTTTTGTTGTAGTTTTACTCGTAGTAGTAATAAGTGCGATTCGACATCGAATTTGACAGACTGTCGGGCTCAGAGCCACCTACAACGCTACCACCGTTTGCTTTGGAGCCACCATCTGCTCCGGAACCACCTCCTTTCCCTCCTCCATCGCCTTTCCCTTTTCCACCACCACCTCCTCCTCCACCGCCTTTCCCTTTTCCACCACCTCCTCTTCCTCCACCACCACCTCTTCCCCTTGCACCAACGGGGTCTTCCCTTAACACATTTTCACATAGCACCATAACAAGTATGGCTACAAAGAACAGGATGATTGTAAGTTTCATATTTTCCTTGATTCACCTAATAATGACTTATTATGCCGAAAAGATGTTATAGAACTTAATATCACTAACACTGCATGTATAAATGATACTTGATGTGCTTTTTATACAATTTTTTCCATCCTGTAGTTTGTACTTTCACCAAAGATAAAATAAAATAAAAAACTTTTATCAAAAAAAATTAATTAATCTTAAACTCTTAAAAAAATTCATAATAAATGAATAAATTTGTTTGTGTTCTAATTTTTTTTATTTCAAACTATTTTTAGCTCTCAAACCATTATGTTTATGTGTAAATATAACAGTGGGACAAATTATTATTTTTTTTATAAAAACTATTTGAAAGCAAACAAATTTGTTATCAGAATTTAATTTGTTTTCATAATTTTTTTCCTTAGCAACCTCAAAGTCTTGGCAAACTAATTTGTTGGGCAATATCTGCTTCAGTAAAATTCTGCCTCTTATTACCGCTTTTAAGTTTTTTTATTTGGCGTTCAGAAAACAAACTTCTCATGGCTTTCTTAAGATTTACGTTTGCAAAACTTAACTTCTAAACTTGACGATACAAATTTGTATTGTGATATCAGATTGACTTTGATATTTTCTAGAAACGATTCAAATAAATTTACATTTCCAAAGTTCTTATGTACATTTGAACACTATCTTCCTTAGAATCTCTCAGTCGTCATTGGAGTGATTTCATCGGGACATTTTTCTTCGAATCCTTTTCGAGTTTCAGTTAGAATTCCAGATTTATCTGCAGTTTTAGTTTCATTAACAATTTTTACTTCACTTTCAATAACACTCGTGTCTGTGGACGAAACTGCACCGAGTTTTAATTTTGGTGCACGCCGGTTGCTAAATCCTGCTCATAATACCGTAGTAATGAATTGCAAAAATTAAATTTCAAGTTCCTTTCAAAATCCTCTTGTTTAAATCACAATTTTTCTCTTCATTCAGTATAAAGTTAAATAAATAAAATATATCAATTCCCAAAGAAGCTCTAATTTATTGAATATCGTTTTGAATGTTGTTAAACTTATAGTCGTAATTTTTTCAAAAATTATATTTTTTAATATTTGGAATCATGTTGAGAAACTCTCTTTAGGCAGTAATAATTTATTCATTTTCATTTATCGCCCGTGTTAAAGGGTACAATAACTTTTAAAGGTTTTGAATAACCATTAATATTTATATGTGTGTAATTTCTTGAAACTGTTTAGATTTATGCTTTAAACTAGAAATGGTCACCTTTCACGTGATTAGAGGGTGATCACGGATGATCGTGATTACTTTTTTGTTTCAAACACATGAGAGTTTCTGAACGTGATTAAAAAAAGTGATCGTGAATGCATGAGTAGATTTTTGGTGTGATTGTTTCGCGATATTTTTTGCTTTATTGTAATTTTTTTCATACAATTTTTGAATTTTTTTTATTACTTTATAGTTTTTTTTTTCGTAAGTGTTTCGTGAGCGTGAGGTTTCGTGATTGGATATTTACTGATTTCGATTTCGGCACTCCATATCATCAGCGTTCTATGTGCTGTCACGGTTGAATTACTTTTTTCATACAAAAAATAATAACAAAGTAATAAAAAATTATTATTATAGTATGGTTTTTACGCAGAAGTCCTAACGAAATAAATAAATTTTATTACAGAAGCAAAAGTGTCTGCGTTATTATTTTGTATTTGTTATGAACAAATCTCTAAAATGTTGAACCTTCAAAGATTAAAGTACGTCTAATTATACTTTTATCAGATGTACGAGAGATAGTTTTTCGATCTCATATAGCTTGCAGAATGAATTGTATTTTCTGTGGCGTCACACACTACGTCGGCATTATTTGTAGCACCAATTGTTGGTTACATTGAAGCCTACTTAAAATAAACAATGATCAAATAATTTAGCAAAACAACACTTGGCAGCATATTTTTTTGTGGAAAGTTTCTTTATGCAATCAACTTACAATGCTGCCATAAAGAAAGACAGAATAAGAAAATATTCGTCTCTCTGTCTTTCTCCCAGCTGAATTAAAAGTTTGCAAAGTAAACTTTGACTGTGGAAAAGTCGTCTTACTGCCTTTACGAATGCACGTTAAATACATCTATGTATGTCTGACCTGTGATTCGAACTCGTGCAAATGAAATTATTGCGCACTTATGTTTGTTCCAACTTTTTTTATTCACTGATTTATTGTCGAACTATTTTATGACGTGCTATAAAAACACAAATAAAAACAATTTGGAAAGCGTTTGGTTGAGAGCTGGCAGGTCATTCCAGGAACTTCCCGTTAAGCTCAACCCTTGCGCTCAAAATTAAAGTTCAACCCTCATTCTACAAGATTTGGTGTTCGATCAAGGTTTTTTAAAACTACTAAAATGGATTTCACAAGAATTTTTGGAGCAATAAAAAAAACAATTCGGCGGTATTCGAATCAGTTTTTCAAGCACAAACAAGTGATCCGAGAAAATCTATCTGACAAGATCTTTTGGAATAGTTAACCAAACAGTTTTATCGAAAATTTTCAACCTATTAAAGCTATTTAACCGATTTAGATGAAATTTGCGGCATTCGACGCAGTTTGTCAAGTTCAGAAAGTAAATCAATACCGAAAATCGATTTGACAATATCATTTAGAGTTCTTAACATAATTTTTCGTCAACAATATCTCTGAAACGGATCAATTGATTTTAATGAAACCTGCATCATTTGCTTGAGTTTAAGAGCTGATTGGATTTTGTATTTTAAAATTTTTTTCTAAAACCTTATACAGTATGACCTCGGTTACTGCAACTAATAAAAACCAAGACAGTTGCAAGAACCGCGGTTGTTGCATTGACCGAGCAACACATATATAAACACCACTTTAAGTATTTATATACAAATCCTTGGACTTTACTTTAGGCAAATCCTGGACAATGCTAGTGATTTCAATTTCAATTTACAATTTAGAAATGCACGTGCAAACAACATACATATACATACATACATACACATAGCATGTATTTGTATATTCTGAGAAAAAACGGTAAAAAATAGTTAAGAAAAAAACAACAACCTGACGGCGAAATTTAAAAGTTGCGTTTACTGAGTCACAAATTTTTGCCAAGTTGCATACACTGAGTCTATAATCTAAATATTTTAGTTGTTGCAATAATCGAGGAGTTGCGCTCATCGAGGGTTGCAGTACCCGAGGTCATACTGTAAATCTATCGAACCGAATCGGTTCATTACCTTACGCAATCTAAGTGAGGTCAAAGTTATTAGAATGCCTGAAAATTGATTAGGATCGGTTGAGCCATTCTTAAGTTATGAGAGGGTTACATATATACATACGCACACACACACACACACACATATACGGACATCATCTGAAGAATATTCAAGATCTGGTGAAAACTCGATTTTCGAAAATTGGGGTGAAATCAATAATTTCCTATTTTTATAGCGTTGAAGTTGAACAATTAGGTAAAGCGATTTCGACCCACAAGGTTTCCGTCCGTACTTGTTTTGGTGCGGACATCCTTTCATTTTCAACTGAATTTTAATTTTGTTTATTTGTTGCTAATATCCACAAGATTCAACAGACAGCTCTTTGACAAAAATATATAATTTCCTTTCTCAAAAAATAATAATAATAATAATAATTTAAAGTTATTACAAAATTGAGGGGCTGCTTATATATTACGTTAGTGCACTATGTTGGCTAAATATTGATGTGGAATCTGTAATTTATACCGAATTTTATTTTTAACTAATTACGAAGGGTCCAAAAATGGCGTTACGTAACTGTGAACAGCCCCTTATGGAGAATGTAAATTTCTAAGACTCGTCTCAAGCAATATTTTATACGATTTTAAACGAACAATTAATTCTTTGAGTTCTTGTGTGCCCATCGTTCCTATATAAAACCAACTCCTGACTAGAGCTGTGCAAAACCTAAGAATAGTCTGTTTGTCTGTGCATATCATTTTTTGTCAACCACGATTGCTCATAAGTACGCCATTTTGTGTTTTCCTACATGTAAAATTCTGTTCTGGCAATACTGTATGTTGATGAAATCAATAGCATAAGTTAGGGGTTAACATACGCTAGGCGATTCAAATACTTCAAATAACAAAAGACTTAAGAAACAAACTTAGTGCTAGGATTTATTTTCGTTACGGAATTTCTTGATTCGGTCGCCGCGCTCAAAGCCCGCAACAAAAGCTATGCAATAGCTTAAAAATAAATAAAAATATAATTTAAAGTGAAGCTTCCACAATCCAGACATGAGAAGAATTTTTTTTAAATCACTCAAATAACTGAGTTCTTTTCATATAAATTTTCTACTCAAATCGATCCTCTGGAGTGTGTAAAACAGCGTTTAACAGCCCGTTCATGGAAAGCGTCTAAAATAAAACGAAACTGGGCGACACGTTAACGACTACGTAACAAATAGGAATAATTAGAGGAACCAAATAAAAATTAAGAAAAATATATAAAAAAATTGTTCAAAATATTAATTTAAATGTCGTACAATGAACAATTGAATGAATACGTGTTACACAAACCCATTTTGTTACGTAGTCGTTAACGTGTCGCCCAGTTTCGTTTTATTTTTGACGCGTTCCATGAACAGGCTGTAAGTCTTTTTTTAATTAATAAAATAATTACATATGTTCAGATTTTATTAAATAACTTAATTAACAAACAATTATAGAAATATCTATGTATGTCGTAAACTTGAAGCTATTTAAATCTATTTTTTTACATTATCAATGTCCTTTCATTTAAAGCGCTTGTACCGATTGCCGTTTTAAATATGAACTTTATCTTCAATATTCTGAGCCTTAGCTTCATCCTTAAAACATGCTCCATACTGTTCAGCAGCTTCACAATGGTCATCGGCTACATCAATCTCACTACATTTTTCAACTATTTCAGTAATAATGTCGAATATTTCATTGGAGCCGTCTATGTATTCCTGAATATGTGATAAAATAGTTTCCTTCACAAATCTGCCGTTCTCATTCATCTGAAAGTCATAAAATTATGAGTTGAAAGTTATTGGAATTATATTTTAGCTGATGCTTGGTTACCTACCAACTCATATTTTTTCAGAAGACATGCACGCAAACATTTACCTTCCATAGTGGAGGGAGGGGTTTCGCCAAATAATTCTTCAACGTCAGCTGGAAGTGAAATATTCAAACATTTTACATTTTAGAAATTAAAACTTAAAAAGCAATTGGGTGGGATGAAGTGAGGATGGTCATAAAAAGAAATATATCAGACACACTCAGGCAAATTAATAAACTGTGATACCACGAATTTTGTGCTTAACTAGAAACGTCACCCACCCGCCGTTCATTTCCCTGCAGATAATATTGGACTAGATGGTCCATTATAGCTGAAACGGGCTGGTTACAACATGGTCCTATGTAATGCAGTCATGGACTTTGGCATTTTCCAACAAGAACTTATTGCTATACAACAATTGTTCGTGCTTTCACGATAGTACTCCTGCCGAACAATCACAAATAGATTGTGATTTTTAATGACATGGAGTAGTTTTTTTTTTTTTTTTTTTTTTTTTTTGAAAGAGAAGTAACACTCAGGCAATTAGTATGCCTACCAACCCGTAGGTGTGTTACCTTCTTTGGGAAAGGGATAGTGAGAGAGGACAGATGGTGAAAGAGAGAAAGCTTAATTTTTACAACTCTGATATTGCGCGTTGTGTTAGTTTTTAGATCAGTGTTGCAGCGCCTCTGATGTCAAGTAGGCGCATTAAATGTGTTTTAAGCTGTTGTAGCCATTTTATTAATTATTTTACTTCGCCGGCGATTTTGCTACAATACCGACGAAGGAGGGCGCTGTGATGTCCGCTAGCATACACCA